>OY757910.1:88956861-89024815 GCA_963585895.1 Sepioteuthis lessoniana | reverse complement strand
TCAATTAAGCATAAGTACACGGTTTAAATGTCAAAACAGTCCTATTTTAAGTAATTCAGTGTTGCAGAAGTACACAGTTTAGTTCTATTTGACCCATAGATAGGACTCTGTCAGTTGCTACGACTCCGGGCAAAAGTGGATCAGAGAGCGATGGCAATGAAGTAGTACTCCGTATTCCCCAAAGCTCCTGCATTACTGGAACCTCACCTTCATATTGTTTAGCATTATATTCAGGACACTCGTTGGAGTGGATGTCTTAGCCCTCTGCAGAGAAGCAATCAGTGTATTCTACAATCCCAGCCGATTGGGCAATATATATATATATATATATATATATATATATATATATAGAGAGAGAGAGAGAGAGAGAGAGAAATATTGAAAAACAAAGAAATCCAAGGCGAAGAATTTGATATGAAAAAAAGTCGACGTTATAACGTTTCGGTTTCAATAAACCATCATCAGAACTTAGAAAAGATATTATGAAGTGTCGTTAGATCACTGATGGATGATTAAAGAAATAAAACAAAACAAAGAAGGAGATTATATTTTCAGAGAAAGTTGAGGCGCAGTGTTAACCGTCAGCGTTCATTTTTCAAAAATATCTTGTGACTGTGTAAGGTAATGATGTAAAACAAATGGAACAACCGTTGTTACTGATGGTTTTCCAAGGAGTCCAAGTATCCGTAATTTACGAAGCGTTTTGCTTAAATGTGGCACAAGGTCGTATGAATGGTACACCCAATGAGACTCGAACTCACTTGTGCGGGTTTGCTAACCTCGCTTGCTAAAATTGAGGTAGATTTGTAATTTATTAAGCTTTTTGCTTAGATGTGACACAAAGCAGAATAAATGGGACACCCAGTGAGACTCGAACTCACTTATGGAAGTTCGCTTGTCTAGCTTGCGAACCATTACACCATCCGAGGTGCCCTTCCCACGATCCGAGTGTCCGTATGTCTTCCGAACTCGTTCAAGAATTTAAGTCAATCTCAACGGTACTGTGGTCTTAACAGTCTCAATTTTTAATCGGATTTCTACTTCTTCACCTTTTTACGGATTCCATGATTGTTCCGAGTGTTCCAGTTATGATTAGTATTACTATCATTTTCATGTTTCATGACATTTTTAGTGTTCTGACAAGGTCCGGGTATCTATCAATTTCTTTTTTCATTTTCCTTTATTTTAATTGTGAAATCTGCTTGAACGGTGAAGTCTACTAATTGATACGTACCTTTATTTTTGTTAATTACAAACAGGTTTAATCTTCTGGTTGGACTTGGGAGATCCATTTTTATTTCAAAATCTTAGAGGATTTCTTTAGGCTTATTTTGCGGGAAATATTTCTGTTTTATGCATATGTCCTTTGTCTGTATGGTCAAAATTTAGTCTTTTGGACAATTTCTAACAGATCACCTTCTTCACCCAGTCGCACCTGCACTTGTACTCATTTTGGATTGCCGCACTTGCTCTATAAGTAGTTTACCTTTTCTTCTCTCTCTCTTTCTCCTTTCCCTCTCTCTTCTTCTTCTTCTTCTTCTTCTTCTTCTTCTTCTTCTTCTTCTTCTTCTTCTCTCTCTCTGGCCAATATTTGCTATTCCCCTTATTTCGACTTCTTGAGAGTTTTTACATCAGTGTCATCTGTTGAGCGTTCACTGGTCTGAGTGACAGCAAGTGTATTTAAGTCTTCTAGGTACTTCTCAGTATTCTGGCCGATCTCCACAATGGTGTGGTATGGATGGTCTTCATTTTCCCACTGATTTCTAATTCGTTCCTATCTTTCTTTCAATCTTTTAGGAACCCTCCCAAGAGCTCAAATTACAATTGGTATCACCGTCACCCTCATGTTCCACAGCATTTTTGTTCTCTAACAAGGTTCAAGAATTTGTCTACCTTTTCATTTTCTTTTGTGATCGACCCGAACAGCAAAGCCCACAAGATGTCATGCTCTCTCTTTCTCTCTCTCTTTGTAACTACAACCAGATCTGGTCTTCTGGCTTGAATTAAATAATTCGTTTGTATTTCAAAATCCTAGAGAATTATTGTCAGTACTGTTTCACACTTTTCGAGTTTTTCACACCAGCGTCAGTAGCTCAGTCGTTTGGGGCAGTAGAATACACCGACGGCATCTCTGCTGAGGGGTAAGACTCCGCTAACGAGTGTCCTGGATATGACATTAAACAATCAGATAGTGAGGCTCCTGTAATGCCGGAACTTTGGTGAATGCGGAGTACGCCTCCATAGCTATCGCTCCCAAGTCCACTCTGAGCTCGAGTGGACGCACCTGATAGGATCCTATCGATGAGTTTGACATTTAAAGTGAGTATAAACAAATGACTGATGCCAAATTGAATTGTTTGAAACAGAACTGTTAGATTCTTTAACTGTGTGTTAACAAATGACTGATGTTTAATTGAATTTTTTGTAATACATAGCAATACTTGGAACTATTCAACTTTGTTGACTTACGTGGTGAATTCAATATTTTTCCAGACTTTTGGTACAGGCATTTAAAATTGTTGTAGTCTCTTGAAAATTCACTATGTAATTGCTATACATCGTATGAGATGACTGACCAATTTTTATGATTTCAGGTTCACATGAACAGCTACAGCAGCAATTGAAATACACCCTACTAAAGCCTGATTGTCACAGCTGGTGAATTTCAAAAATGCAATCTAGACGTCAGGACATTTTAGAAGAACGATATGCAAATAAATTCTGTTTTAAACTTGGAAAGGCTATAGAAACGTATGGAATGCCTCAGACTGCTTTTTGAGCATCTTGCATGAATCGAGCATCGGTTTTTGAGTGGCATAAGAGATTCAAGGAAGGTAGGGAGTCTGTGAGGGATGATGAGAGGTGTGGAAGGAGTAAGGAAGTCAATACATCAGAGTTGATTGGCCAACGGGTTAGGGTTAGGATTACTATGTTGAGGTTTTAAGGGAGTTCAGGAAGAGATTCCTTGGGAAGAGGCCAGCACTCTTCAAATTGGGTCAGTGGCATTTCCACCAGGTCAATGCACCAGTCCACAACTCCATCCTTGTCACAGACTATTTGACCAAGATGGGCATCAAGACAGTTCTTCACCCTCCCTATAGTCCAGACCTTGCTCCGTGTGACTTTTGGTTATTCTCTAAGCTCAGAGGCTGTCGTTATGAGACAATTGAGGAGATTAAAGAGGCTGTGACGAAGGTTATTGACACGCTCACACAAGAGGACTTCCATGGGGCCTTCCTTGAGTTGTTGGAATGGTACAACAAGTGGATTGCAGCTGGAGGAGATTACTTCGAAGGGGACAAGAGTTTCACGTGTGTACTATCAATAAAAGTACCCATACGAAAAAATTCTGGAAACTTATTTAATGATCCTCGTATATATGTATAAACCTGATTTAGCATTAAATAACCTACACTGGTTGATATGTCATAAAACTAAACCAAACCAGATCAGCGTCAGCTGGTGGTCTTTCACTGGAGTCTTAGTGAGTGCAAGTCTCCACAGGTCTCCAGGATTCTTTTGAGTATATTATAGCCGATCTAAAAAAAAATGCTTTGGTCTGGATGGTCTTGATTCTTCCTGTTATTTCCGATTCCGTCATTCTCTTTTCCAAGCACTTAACAACTGTTGTTAGCGCGCCAACTATTATTTGTACCACAGCCACCTTTGTGTCCCTCAGAATTTTTAGCTCTCTGGCAAGATTCAAGTATTTGTCTATCTTTCCATTTTCTTTCATTTTTGCTCTGTTGTGTTCTTGAATAGCAAAATCCATCTGATGACAAGTTCATTTTTTTTTGTTAATCAACACAAAATTTGACCTTCTAGTTGGGATCGAGTGATCATTTTGTATCTCAAAGTCTCAGAGAATTTTCAAGGACAGATTCTGGTTTGTGCATATACCATTTGGTTGTATGGTTAAACTTCAACCTTTTGCATAATTCTCGATGAATCACTTTTCCCAAAAAAGTCGTACCTTGTCTAGTACTCATTATGTTCTAGTTAGCTATATTCGTTTAATTATGTAATTAATCGTTTCATCTCTATTGCCATAACAATGATAAAATAATAATAACAATAACAGTAATAATGATAATTATTGTTATTATTATCATTATTTTACTCTATCGAGAGATTTTTACACCAACATTAGCTAATGGTTTTCCACTGGATTCTGAGTGACAGAAAGTCTCCTCAAGTTTCAAGGTCTCTTCTTAGTTTTCTCGCCGATCTCAACAATGCTGTAGTTTTTATCATTATTATTATTATTATTATTATTATTATTATTATTATTATTGTTGTTGCTCCAAGCGAGTTTTTCACATGACAGCAAGTTTCCCCAGGTCTCCAGGACTTTTAAAAAAAGTTTCCTGGCTGATTTTAGTTGTCCTGTTGTCTGGATGTTTTCGATTCTTCTTCGGATCTCTTGTTCATCGCGTCTCTTTTCCAGATTATTGGGGACTGTTCCAAGTGCTCCAACCACAAGTTGTATCACTGTCACCCTTATGTTTCATAGTTTTTTCTGCTCTTTGGCAAGTTTCACGTATTTGTTCAGCTTTTCGCTCTCTTTCACTTTCTCTCCGTAATCTGCAGGCACAGCAAAATCTATCAGATAAGAAGTTATTTCTTCTGGTTAATCAAAACTATGTCTGGTTTTCTGACCTGGTTTGGGGATCTGTTTGTGTTATATAGCCATAAAATCAATGAAAGACCATAACACTTGATTATAGAAATATAACTCCCAAAACTGACTGTAAGTCGGAGAGAGAAAGAGAGAGAGAGAGGGGGAGTGAGAGAGAGATGGAGAGAGAGAGAGAGAGAAGGAGAGGGAGAGAGAGACGCGGACAAAGACTATTGGAGGTCTGCTATATTGACCCCTTGTTAATCCACGTTGTGATTCCATATTTAGGGCCTTACACCTGTGCTTTCTTGACGAGAGGTTTTCAACCAGGGACCAATTATTCTCCCCGGGGGCCCGCCGGCCACTCGCTGGCCGTTCTCCGAACCTCTTGACTGCCTGACCGACTGACTGACCGTCTGACTGTGTGTGTACAATTTCATAACGCCATCACGTTCCGGATGTCAACCCACGTGACCAGCTTTTGGCTGGTAACCCTCGTAACCTGCTTACACCCACGCTTCGCAGTATTCCTGTTTACACAGCTGGAACATCCTGTCCCAGAGATCCCTGATTGACAGCCTTGTCAATGGTCAATATGCAACATTTGTATCTTAAAGTCCCAGAGAATTTTATGCATCTCATTTTCTTCTGGTTTGTGCGTATAATATTTGTTCTTATGATGAAACTTTAGTTTCTTGCATAATTACCAGTGGATCCCCTTTCCTGTCCAGTCGTGACCGTTCTTGTATTCCTTTTGTGCTAGTTTGCTATATTCATTTTTATATGATTGACTGTTTTTATTTTCATCATACATAGTCTACACTTACTATTCTTCGGTGTATAATCAATTTTTGCTTTGATATAATTAGTTCTTACCGTATTATTCTGTACTGCCATTATCAGAGATTCACTTTTCCCTAAGTAATTTCTATGCGCAGGTCTTTTCATGTGCAATGTCCTAAGTTTGTTGTTTAAAGTACCATATAGTTGTTTTTCTTCTATTTTTGTAGTCTAGTTTTTTTTTATATGAGTTGTCCTGTTATAATTGCTGCAACTGGTTTACTATAAACAATCATTCTTTGCTCTTTTTTCTATTCTCTTCGATTCCTATAATTGCTCCATCTGCGCAATCCTCGTTGTTGTTGATGACTTTAGAACAATCCTCAAAAGTACGGGAAAGAGACATGGAGAACAGTAGATCAGAGGAAGAATCGAGACCATCTAGACCACAACACCGTTAAAATCAACTAGTATACTAGGAAGAGTCACGGAGACCAGAAGAGACTTTCTATCACTTTCACCAGCAATGAAAAAGAGCTCATGAGGGGGGTCACTCCAAAAGTAATATCTATTTTCTTATGTTTTCCGGGACCTTCTCACTAATAACACGTATTTTGTCGCAGATTAAAACGGAGTGACAGTCAGGCATGATGGCATCTAATATGAGACCAGAAGTTTTTTTTATTAAATTCCTCTATCCATGAGAAACGGGTCGATGAAAGATGGACAACGCTACAATATTTTCCTGACAATGTCCCTGTCATTCCTGCCATGAAGAAGAGGGTCATCCTTGCTAGTGCAGATTTTATGAACATAGTGTGTGGTCTCTTATTCATCACTGGCAAAAATGCATTATTAATGGCGATGACTACATTGGAAAATAGTATTCTATTGCTGAAAACTTGCTCTATCCAAATGCCTTACTGTGTTCTCTATGTCTCGTGTACAATATTGACCTTAAATAAGTACACAATAAAAAAAGTTCTTCAAAACCAAACATCATCATCATCATCATGTCGTGCTGGTAGCACGGATATCCCTGACCCTCTCTCGCCACTCCTCCCTATCGTTCATCGCCTCAGGCAGGTCTTCTAGACAACATCCCGTATCCTCACATAGTTGCTGAATGTATGTTCGTGCTGTTCGTCCTGCTTTTGCACGGCAATGTGTGGGGGTCCACAAGAGTATATCACGTATGAGTTCGTCCTTGCTTCTCCAGCAGTGTCCTGCATGTCTAGTTTGTCTAACTTGAATAGTTTTCGTGATAGGAGGCAGGTGGCCTTACAGTTGGTGTCTTGTGGGGTGTTGCCGCCAGGACTTGTTCAAGATTGCTCGCAGCATTCTTGTGTAATTGCCGTCTAGCTTCTTCTCCAGCCGTTTTGTTAGAGTCCATGATTTATCGTACAACAAGACACAATGCAAATGGATAAAACAAGTTATTATTTATTACCAAACTTTGTAATCAAAGCTGAAGAGTTAGGAAAGAGATAATATCTTATAACATCTGTTTTGATTGTATTATGAATATTTCGCAAGAAATTATGAGATCAATTTATTAAGTGTTTTGATGAAGAATAATTTTTATTAAAAAAGTTGTCTGTGATATACTTATCTATGATCCGATAGTTTTATTTAATAAATAGGAAATCCTGTCGGAGGGGTTTAGAATATGCTGACTCTATACCCTACAGAGGGGTAAGACTCCTTTAGAAATGAGGTGTTCTGTGTATGGCACTTAAATGTATCTAAACGTGAAGAGTATTCATTGCAATTATGTCAAGATCCACTCTAACTTGGATTGATAGTACTTGTTAGGGCTCCATCTATCGTTCAAATAGATAATAGGTCAGTTTAAAAATTATTCGTATCCAATGAGACCAAAAGAAAAAAAAAAAAAAAAGAAAAAAGAAAAAAAGAAAAACAAAAAAAAAATGTTTCAGAAGGCTAAAAAGACTTATTGCGTAATCTGGTTTAGTCGAGGGGTGGTTCTTATGTAGCGTGTCTTATACTGTAATAGCCTGTCGGAGTTCATCACTGTCCAGGTTTGATTTGAATTCAGAGTTTTCTTTCTTCTAGACCATTTGCCATAACAAAATTAAAGAGTCCATTCTGCCGAACCGCTTACCCATTGCTGGAGGGAGAATTGTTGGATTTAATACCTTTACCTTTTCTACGAGAAATATAAGTAGCCTTGTTTAAGAGTGGGTAGCCGAGTCCTCTTCTTACTACGGTAACCGCCACCTCGCGAGGGCCTCCATCTTAAGAAACAACTACACCAGAAATATAAAAATTAACGTACAATGAGCAGGATTCATTAACCTTTAGGCATTGAATTAAAATCAATCAATCAGGCAATCAGTTAATAGAAGGCATTACTTTTGGAACTTCCATTGGATTTTTATTTTAGTTTTCACATCAGTAGCAAATGGTGATATGTACTGTTAATCAAGTGACAGCAAATATCCGCAATTCTCAAATAGTCTTCTCTGTATTCGTGTTGATTTCAGGGGAAGGTTGGCTGTTGTCTGAAATATCTTGATTCTTCTTTGGATTTCTAGCTCCACAAGACTGTTCCGCAAGCTTTTCGAGATTTGCTCCAGGCGCTCCAAATGCATTTAATATTACTGTCACCTCCATGTTCCACAGATTCTTCAGTTCTCTGGCCAGGTTTGAATTACTTCCATCATGGCATATAATTATACCAGCGTGCTTAAATAAAAAGCCTGAAGCATGATACGTAGTTATCAGCAAGATTTCTATTTGGCATTTACACTGTATAATGGCACAATCTATGTGATTGAAATTAGCCACTGAATTTAGGGCATTGTCAAGGAAGGAGACGATGTTGAAAAATAATTATTTTTCTCTAAACTATGGGTAAGCAGTACGACAGGCTGGGGTCTTTAGCCTTGGTACAGCAAGGAGAAGGAAAATTATTTATTCAACCCACTTGAATTCCGCTTAAAAATTGACCTTGTGTCGCATCTTGCTCGTGGAGGAGAGGTTAAGTAGACATTAACCTCACATTCTTATTTCGGCATCCCGGTTCAGGGGAAATCTTGCTGGGTGAGTGAGAAAACAAAATTAGTATAGCTCTTGAGGCCCTCCTCGCCAGACAATAAGTGCTTATCAAGGCTTTTTATTGCTCGGCACCTGAAGCGCTCCAAAAGGGGGATGCCGACGGGACCAAGCAGTTTTTGTAATAGCTGCGCACATAACTCCCTTCTATGAAATGACTTCATGTCAAATCTGAGTTGATGGAAAGTCGGATAAATATCATATTTCAGGCAGCCAGGAAAAAAAAAACTAAACCTATAAATTCCAAAAGAAAAGAAGTATTTTCTATTTTATCAAATTTTCAAAAGTTGGGCAATAATATTTCCGATCCAAAGTAAAATTAACAAGTTGACATTTGTCATGGAAAATAAGTTCATACATTACAATGTAATTAAAATATATAGATATATAAATATGTACAATAGCCACAATTAACGCCATGTGCGAAATAGACATATAATGTTCATAATGATAGAACATATAAAGAACATTGGAATCTCGAAATTCGAAAACACGTAACGTCTTCTTGTTCGGGTACGAAACCTTTTTATTAACTTTGTGCCCGTCGTAGGAAATGGACACGGCGACTCGAGTTCAATTCCTGTACTAGACTGATTGCATTTCATGTTGCATTAATACCCTTGGGAAAGGTATGAATCCAATAATTCTCCCTCCAGCTATGGGTAAATAGTAGGACAGACTGTATTCTTCAGCCTTGGTGAGGAAACTAGTCTAGGAGAAGGAAAACTCTGAATTCAAACCTGTTAAACTCCGCTTAAAAGTTGACCCTGTGTCGTATCCTACTCGAGCGGAGG
Source organism: Sepioteuthis lessoniana (assembly GCA_963585895.1). Taxonomy (NCBI): domain Eukaryota; kingdom Metazoa; phylum Mollusca; class Cephalopoda; order Myopsida; family Loliginidae; genus Sepioteuthis; species Sepioteuthis lessoniana. The sequence goes on along the minus strand of OY757910.1, from coordinate 89,015,545 downwards.
GGTTGGTAAATAGGATTAACTTTGAGCTAAAGGTTTCGAGATAAGGAGGAGAGACACAATCTTCTATGCTGTCTAATTCATTTGGCCTCCATCTCGAGCGGCCCCCATAGGGCGCAAGTTCGCCTCGCGTCTGCGAGCTCCAAAAGTCGATCCTCCTCGTTTGGCGTCTAGCACTCAACTATCTAACTTTCTTCAAATCTCCAACAAACCTCCGCGCGCTTCCGGTGTGTGACGTCACACGCACCCTGTCACCCCGTCCCGTCATCTCGGGCTATTGGGACATCTCCGAGTGGCACGTCCGCCCCGCGCGCGCATTACCACCTACATCAAGATTTGCACCTAACTAACCCATGTGCTGAGCCGAAAGGTTCTAATTAAACTCAAAGGCATGAACCGAAATCCCTTGGCCATTACGTTAGAAATATATTTCTTCTAAGAAAACAACAAATTAAAAAGATTTATGCTATCTACAAATGAAAAAAAAAGTTCTAACGAAAAAGAAAATGTTCTGATGCACAAAGGAAAGCAAAAGTTGAAAAAAAAAAAAAAAAAAAGTACCATAAAAATCCACATAAATTTGAATAAAGATTTCATCCTATCATTATAAATCAATGTGCCATTCGTAGGAAGGAATTGAGGCAATTTTCATTCAAAAAATGATTTGTTTCCAGTTCTGAGAGATTTTTGTTTTTGACATCTGGTGGGGTGACATTCAATGACCTCCGATATTAACCTCACACAGACTGTCAGACGTGAACGTCTTGAGCACCTTTACGCCCCAAATTACGTAAATATGACTTGTTTACTTAAGCATGTTAGTAGAAGAGAATCTCTCAATCGTTTTGCTATTTTCTCTTAATCAATTCTATATTATCAGAAATAATATTGAAATGATTAAGAGATAATATATGTAATATATACAGGGTGATAAGAAATGCTGATACGCTTATAAGAGCACATTTATGATAGAATTTCAGTGTCCACCTGTTCACCATCCCTGTCAAAACACTATTGGAATCTCCCACCGGTGATTAAAAAATGTTTATATTTCCACGGGAATGATTTTTTTTTATTAAAAAAGCAGAACTGATATTACAGAGAAAAACTGAGATATTTCAATAACCTGTTGACAGGAATGGTGAACAGGTACAGACGTTAAAATCATAACATAATCTATAAGTAAAGGGAGAAGAGCATTCTCGACTTGTCATTGAATAACCCTGACAATACTAAGATTACTATTATCATTCATAAATATACAAATATATCAAGATTTATCATGACGATTTATTTGTTTTATTACTATTCTGTTTATTACCAATTATAACGACTTCCGGTGAAGTCGTTTATGCTGCTTCTTTTATAACTTATACTACGACGTTTGATTATCTTTGTCATAGGAGTGGGTTTGTCATTTGATATTAGCTATCAATGATAACATGGCTTTCTTTTCCGGTTTCGTGTGCTTTCAATGACAAATGCTGCTGATTCATTTTGTTGATTAATTTCTACTCTCCGCCTACGTTCGTTAATCAATATCCTTCTTATGATTGGCTGTACAATCTGGCGATTCTCGCTGGATAACAAGCAAATGGTTGAAGTACGGAGAGGAAAAGAAGGAAAAAGAGTATGAAGTGGAAAGAGAAGAGAAGAGGGTGAATTGGCAGAAGAAGAAAATAAGGAAGAAAGAAGAAGGAGATATATGGGGAAGTAAGGAAGAAAAAATGTGAAAGAAGAAGAAAAAGAAAGTAAAAGGAGGAGGATAGAAAGGAAGATAGGGGGTGGGAAAATATAAAATAAGAAGAAAAAGGAGGAGGAGGAAGAGGAGAAATAAGAAGATAGAAAAGGAAGTAAAGAAGAGAAAATGTGAAAGAAGAAGAAGAGGAAGAAGGGAGGAGGATGATAGAAGGAGTGGTAGGAGAAAAATACGAAAGAAGAAGAAAAGAAGGGGAAGGAGTAGAAAGAGGAGGATAGAAAGGGAAGTAAGGAAGAGAAAATTTAAAGAAGAAAAGGAAGGATGATGATAGAAGGGGTGGTAGGAGAGAAAAATATGTCAGAAGAAGAAAAAGAAGAAGAAGGGAGGAGGATGATGTAAGAAGTGGTAGCAGAGAAAAATATGAAAGAAGAAGAGAAGGAGGAGGAGGAGGAGAAAGAGGAGGATAGAAAGGGAAGTAAGGAAGAGAAAATTTAAAGAAGAAGAAAAGGAAGGATGATGATAGAAGGGGTGGTAGGAGAGAAAAATATGTCAGAAGAAGAAGAAGCTAAATATTGAATAAGACCAGGAGTAAGTTTTTTGTTTCTTTGTTTTAATGGCAAAATAGCTTAATGGGATATCTAATGCCAAAGGCATCCTTGTAGAAGGACAATAGTGGTACCATTCAATTTATAGTTTGGGGGATAAGAATGTTCATACCTTTCCTAAGGGAATCAGAGTATGGGGCACACTGCAAGTATAGAACGTATAAATAAAAGGTCTGCTTGCTGGTCACCCTCGACTACGGTCGCCAACTTATATATATATATGTGTTTTATTTTATCAGATATGTCTTACTTCCATATGATCGATAACCTATTAATAGCAGTTCATGCCTTCGCTATTTGCAGCTGGATATCGTTTTCAGTAGATGAGACGCTACTTCCAAGATACGTGAACTTGTTCAATAGCTTCGGAGAACCAGCATTTAGCGTGAAGATGTCTCCTTTTTTTTTTTTTTTTTTTTTTTATAAAAACACATGTACTCCGTTTTGTCTGCATTTACATGGAGGCCAATGCCATCTGCTGCCTGCTCCAGATTGTGCAGCAGGGATTCAGCTTGGGTCCGATCCCTAAAACTATGCAAATAAGACGAACAAAACATGCGAGAAACTGATGGAGAAGAAAGGACGAACTCATAAGTGATGTTCTCCAATGGACCCCTTCACACGGACATGTAAGTGGTGAGACCAACGAGAACTTATCTACAACAGCTCTGTATGGACACAGGATGTAGTCTTAAAGACCTGCTGGAAGCGAGGAAATATAGCTACAAATGGTGCGAGAGAGAGAGAGAGAGAGAGAGAGAGAGAGAGAGTAATGGAAATCTGTGCTAGCAGCGTGACATGATGATGATATGTGTGCTTGTTAGTGTGTCTGCATAAATACGATGATCATTAAATAAGTTTCCAGATTTTTTTCGTATTGACACTTTTATTGATAGTATACTCATGTAACTCTAGTCCCCTTCGAAGTAATCTCCTCCGACTGCAATGCACTTGTACTGTTCCAACAACTTCTGGAAGGCTCCATGGAACTCCTCTTGTGTGAGCGTGTCAATGACCTTCGTCACAGCCTCTTTAATCTCCTCAATTGTCTCATAACGACAGCCTCTGAGCTTAGGGAATAACCAAAAGTCACACGGAGCAAGGTCTGGACTACAGGGAGGGTGAGGAAGTGTCTTGATGCCCATCTTGGTCAAATAGTCTGTGACAAGGATGGAGTTGTGGACTGGTGCATTGTCTTGGTGGAAATGCCACGGACTGGCCTCTTCCCAAGGAATCCCTTCCTGAACTCCCTTAAAACCTCAACATAGTAACCCTAACCCTTACAGTAACCCTTTGGCCAATCAACTCTGGTCTGTTGACTTCCTTACTCCCCCCACACCTCTCAGCATCCCTCACAGACTCCCTGCCTTCCTTGAATCTCTTATGCCACTCAAAAACTGATGCTCGATTCATGCAAGATGCTCAAAAAGCAGTCTGAAGCATTCCATACGTTTCTGTGGCATTTTTTCCAAGTTTAAAACAGAATTTCATTGTATATCGTTCTTCTAAAGTGTCCTGACGTCCAGGTTGCATTTTTGAAATTCACCAGCTGTGTCAATCAGGCTTGAGTAGGGTGTATTCTAATTCCTGCCGTATCTTTTCATGTGAACCTGAAATCATAAAAATTGGTCAGTCATCTCATAAGATATATAGCAATAACATACCGAATTTTCAAGAGACTGCAATAATTTTAAATGCAAAACAAAATAATTGAATAATAGAAATAACTGATTATTTTGTTCATCTATATATATATGTATATATAAGAATTGGATAATAAAAATTACTGATTTTTTGTTCATATATATATATATATATATATATAAACAAAATAAATTGAATAAATTCAGCAGATAGACTAAATTACAGAAAAACATGTTTTACTCATTTAGAACTTTTCAATAGTATTTTTCGTAAAAGTAATTGGTCTTTTAGTGTTCTTGTTTTCTTAAGAGCTCGGTCGTACAACTTTCAATTCAATATACAAAGATAATGAAAATAATTTTTAGAATTTGAACAATGCAAAACTCTTGTGGACTTTTTAATAAGTGTTGATATCTATAGACTCGTGGTAAGACAACTGAAAACCTCCCGTTCGTCCTTTTCTGTATAAACATGGTACACCGTTTTACTTCTACAGTCATGGGGCGGCTCGTGTGGTGTAACAGTTTGCAAGCTAAACAAGCAAACTTTAACGAGTGAGTTTGAGTCTCATAGCGTGCTCCATTCATACACTCTTGTGCCACATCTTAGCAAAAAGATTCGTAAATTGCTACTAAAAGTAAAGTAAAGTTGGCGACCTTAATCGAGGATGACCCGAAGGCTCCCTTTTCAATAGCTACCACACTGAGATGTAGGGAAGGCGCAACTCCATTCCCTGGATTGCTCCACTTTACCCTTGATCAGTTTTTGGTATGACTCGACCGGGGATTGAATCCCGGTCTCCCGGACTCTTGGCGAACACTCTACTCATTAGGCAAAATTGCTAATACTACAGTCATAAATGTATTATGAGCAGTTGATGGTCGTTTGATTCCAGGGGGCCTCCCCCCAAGGCTATATTTTCTTTTAAGGGTTGAGTTTATTGCTCGACGCACGAGTCACTCTAAGAGGGGGTGTTGACAGTTCCAAGCATTTTGGAGGATCAGCTGCGCATGTCTTGATTTCTACGTGTCTATCTAGTATAAAACGACCTTGAATCTAATATCAACTAGGTGGGAAGTCGGTTAAATACTTCATACTGTATTATATAAGGCTCAAGTAAGGTAAATGAGTTTCTAAGTTTTTATAACAGATTAACACTGCATTCCAACCTCCGAAACCATGCTTGCTACAAGGAACCTCATCCGATGAAGATTTTTTTTTTTTTTTTGCAGACACTGCTGCTGTTTTTGAGGTTGTATGATTGATTGGTTGGTTGTTTTGTTTTACGGCGTATGAACCGTTTTCGGGTCATTTTACGCCAAATTAAATTTTGAACAAATCAATTTAGTATAAGAATAAACAGTTAAATGTCAAAACCGTTCTATTTCAAAACATTCAGTTTAGCATAAGCACACAGTTTCGTTCTATTCAAAAACAGTTCTATTCAAACCGTTCAGTTTAGCAGAAGTACACAGTTTAAATGTCAAAACAGTCTCATTTCAAGCAATTCAGTTTATTAAGAGTTCACAGTTTAGTTCTATTTGATCCATAGATAGGACTCTATCAGGTGCTACCACTCCAGGCCAGAGTAGACATGGGAGCGATGGCAATGAAGGGATACTCCGCATTCCCCGAAGCTCTAGCATTACTGGAGCCTCACTATCAGATTATTTAGTGTCATATCCAAGACACTCGTTGGGAGGTCTTTTCCCTCTGCTGAGTTGCAGTCGGTGTATACTACAGCCCCAGCCGACTGGGGAAGTAATTGTATCAGTCTAAATAAGAATACATATGAGAATATATAAGAATAGGTGTAAAATATAAAATACATATTAAATATAAAATGAATATAAGATATAAAAACGTAAAGTTGGCGACAGTAGTCGAGGGCAACCAAAAGGCTCCCTTTTCAATAACTACAACACCGAGGTGTAGGGGAGGGCGCTACTCCGTTCCCTAGATTGATCCACTTTACCCTTGATACGTACCTTATATTGCTGAGTGTTAAGCAAGAAGGTATCAAGTATCATTTTAAAAATCTTTGGTATGACGCAACCTGGGATTGAACCCAGGGCTCCAGGACCCTTGGCGAATACTCTACCCACTAGACCAATGAGCCGGTGTATTTAAAATATAGAAAATAAATAAAGATTTATATATATAATTACAAATATAAGATATAAAGTAAAACAAATGAAATGTATAAGATATAGAGTATGAAATACAAAGAAAATGTAAGAATACATAGAATATAAGCTGTGCTTATATCTTCGCTTATATTTTAACTTTTAAAAATAAAAATTTGAAGAAATGAAAAAATTAGTCTCCATATTTTTTATCAGACTTTCTATAAAAGATAAAGTCGGGAAAAAAAGAAAACAGATATAAGAAAAGGTTTAATTTATGCAAGATTTTAATGCTTGATTGATTTTAATAGCAACATTAACTCATCTAGATTTACTTTATGCCAAGAGGTTATGGAATCGCGTCCATTGTACGTTTACATTTTTTCGTGTCGTTGTTTTGTACAAGGTTTTGTTTTTTGCCCACAGTTATGAGATATCAAATATTCTCTCTAATACTAACAATACAGTTTTATTTTAAAAAGAATTCCGATCGAAAACAAATAATAATTATATGGGTTAAAGCAATTATTCTAATTTAATAACAGTAATTTATTTGCACACAGTTATTTTGCACATATGATTTCAAGTAACTGAAAATAATCTTTAGCGAAGAATCATAGTTTCAAGTATCTATTAATTAGATCTGGCTATTTGGTTTAATAACCGGCTCATTAGTCTTGTGGATAGAGTGTTCGCCAATGGTCCGGGAGACCTGGGTTCAATCCCAGGTCGCGTCATACCAAAGACTTTAAAAATGGTACTTGATACCTCCTTGCTTAACACTAAGTAATGTAAGGTACGTATCAAGGGTAAATCGGAGCAATCCAGGGAAAGGAGTAGCGCCCTCCCTACACCTCGGTGCAGTAGCTATTAAAAAGGGAGCCTTCTGGTCGCCCTCGACTACGGTCACCAACTTTACTTACTATTTGGTTTAATGGCCACCTTTGATGATTATTTGATACCAAATCCTGTTTATGCATATATTTTTCCAATCTGCGGTCGTGTCCGTACTATTATATGGATGCACCTCATGGACGCTGACTAAGCGTACAAAGAAAAAGCTCGACATCAATTGCAAAAGAATGCTACGAGCTATATTGAGCAAATCCAAGAAGCAACATCCAACAAAACAGCAGGTGTATGGCCACCTAGCTCCCATCTCTAAAACCACCAGAGTCAGACGAACAAGACATTTGGGTCACTGCCGGAGGAGTAAAGACGAACTCATAAGTGACGTTCTCCAGTGGACCCCCATCACACGGACGATGAGGCGTTGGAATTCCAGCTAGAACCTATCTACCACAGCTCTGTATGGACACAAGATGTAGTCAAGAGGATCTGCTGAATGCGATGGACTATAGAGATGAATGGCGAGAGAGAGTCTGGTAAATCCGTACTTGGGGCACGACATGATGATGATGATGATGTTGGTGGATCTGTGTGTGTGTGTGTGTGTGTGTGTGTGTTTATGATTTTTGAGTGAATAGTTTATAAGTAAATTTATTTTTAAACGAGCCCGAGTTCATTTATTTGCACACTGTAAAATGGTTTTAAGTATTATTATTTATTGTTTGCACAGAATTAAACGGTTTCAAGGAAGTGTCCTCGTGGTATAATGGTTAAAGCGATGGACTGCGGAATCGTCGTAAGCGAGTTCGTACTCGCGCTATTACGTTCATTTTCGGGCAAATACCCTTGGGAAAGATATGAACCCCCTTATCCTCCCAGGTATGGGTTAAATAGTACCACTACTGTTCTTCTAGGTGAATGGCTTTGGCATTGAATAACCTACAAAGGTTGATATGCTATTAAACAAAGAAACCAAACCTTAAATGGTTTCAGGTATTGTTATTTTACACAAATAATTTTATTTGATATTAATGATGATCCCAAATAAAAGATCAAACGTCTTAATTTGGCCCATAGATGGGACCCTAACAGGTGCAACCAATCCGGCTCAGAGTGGACCCGAGAATAATGTTAATGAAGGGGTAATTCACATCCCCCAAAATAAAAAAAAACCCCAAAAAATGAAGTCTAACCATCAAATGCAGTTTAATATCATACTCAGGACACAAATTTTTAATTGATACAAATAATTGACATCAAATATTCCACTTAAATAAAAATATTTTTGAACCGGAGCCTCATTAATAGATGCAGTTTGGTGTCATACCAAGGACACCTGAAGCAAGGGACGAGCTCATAAATGATGAACTCCTATGGACCCCCACATATGGCCGAGCAAAAGCAGGACGACCAGCTCGAACATACATTCAGCAGCTATGTGAGGATACGGGATGTAAACCTGAAGACCTGCCAGTGGCGATGAACGATCGGGAAAAGTGGCGACAGAGGGTCAGGGATATCCGTGCTAGCGGCACGACATGATGATGATGATGATGACACTTCTGCAAGGGATACATCATCATCATGTCGCGCCGCCTGCGCGGATATCCCTGACCGTCTCTCGCCATTTCTCCCTATCATTCATCGCCTCCGGCAGGTCTTCAGGATTACATCCCGTGTCCTCACACAGCTGCTGTATGTAGGTTCGTGCTGGTCGTCCCACTAGCCCCGCCAACGTATTGAACAATATTTTTTTGCTGTGCACATGTCTCCATTTATATTTTGACATTTAGTTCTTAAAATTTTCAGAAATGAAAGATTCACTCTCGATACTTTTTAATCAGACTTTCAATAAGAAAAAATATCTCAAGATATAAAAAAAAGTACAGAAAAAAGAATATGTTTTATTCATACTAAATATCTATCTCTGAACATCATTCATTATCATCATCATGTCGTGCCACCAGCACGGATATCCCTGACCCTCTCTCTCCACTTCTCCCTGTCATTCATTGCTTTTGGCAGGTCTTCAGGGTTACATCCCGTATCCTCACATAGCTGTTCTATGTATGTTCGAGCTGGTCGCCCTGCTTTTGCTTGGCCATATGTGGGGTCCATAGGAGTACATCACTGATGAGTTCGTCCTTGCTTCTCAAGCAGTCTCCTGCGTGCCTGGTTCGTCTAATTTGTATAGTTTTCGTGATGGGAGGCAGGTGGCCGTATAGTTAGTGTCTTGTGGGGTGTTGTCGCCAGGACTTGTTCAATATTGCTCTCAACATTCTTGTGTAATTGCTGTCTAGTTTCTTCTTCAGCCGTTTTGTTAGCGTCCAAGTAGTGCATCCATATAGTAGTATCGATACAACCGCTGCCTGGAAGAAACTGCGTTTCATTTTATCGGTCAGGTATGATTTCCATATGATCGAGAGCCTATCGATAGCTGTCCATGCTTTCATTAGTCGTGTGTCGATGTCTTTTTCGGTTGATGAGACACTGCTTCCTAGGTAGGTGAATTTGTCTACTAGTTCTAGAGAGGCTCCGTCCAGTGTGGTAATGTCGCCTGTTTGGTTGTAACACATATATTCAGTTTTATTTTTGAGTGTCTAGATTTAGGTTAGATTCTATGTCAAATTCTGTTTTTAAATATGTATATTAAATACATTATTAGTAAACCCGTTTTGTTGATACACAGTTAAATGATCAAACAGTTCTGTTTCTAACAACCCAATTTAGCATAAGTTTACAAAGTTAAATGATTGCAACAATTCAATCAAATATCAGTCATTTATTTACACACAGTTAAATGATTAAACAGTGCTATTTATAACTATTTAATTTAGCAGAAGTCATTTGTTTGCACTCAGTTAAATGATCAAACAGTTCTATTTCAAACAATTCAGTTTAGCATAAGTCAACAAAGTTAAATGGTTCCAAGCATAGTTTTGTATCACTAACAATTCAATTAAACATCAGTCATTTGTTTGCACTCAGTTTAAATGTTAAACAGTTCTGTTTGACACATAGATAGAATTCAATCATGTGCTACCCCTCCAGACCAGTGTATTCTACAGTCCCAGCCGACTGGATTGATATATTTTTTTGAATATCAAAATTTGATTATTTTCTGAATATTGAAATTTAAAGGAATGTAAAATTAAGTCTTGATACATTATGATCAGATCTTTAATTAGAAGAGAAAACAGCAACTACAAACAGAAGGGGAAAAAAAAAAGAACAAAAAGAGGAAAATGTTTAATTTATACTGTGTCTTTATCTGTAAGCATGCTTTCTTTAATATTGCTTGTATCTTTTTAAACATTAATTTATAGAAGATGTTTACGATTGATTGCTTAATTTATTTTAGCGGCATGTTAAACAGTCGAGGGTTATTTTATGCCAAGAGGTTAGAAAATCGCGTTCATTATACGTTCATATTTACATTTTTTTATGGTGTTGATTTAAAAGATTTTTTTTTTTTGCACTTGGTCCAATCGAATGCGAAGTATTTTGAAACAGGACCCTAACAGGGATTACCTCTCCGGATCCGAGTGGATTGCGAATAATAGGAATGAAAAAGTATTCCACTTTTCCCGAATCTCCTGAACTAAAGCCTTACCATCAGATGCAGTTCAGTGTCAAATTCAGGACACTCTTTTTTGCGAGGGATGCCTTACACTCTTTGCACGGGATACAGTCGGTTTATCCTAGGGAGTACAAGATGTTTAGCTGTGTTCATGCCTTCAATAATATCTTAATTTGAATGTTAAAATTTAAAGAACTCAATGATTCAGTTTCAATACTTTTTGATCAGATCTTGTATAAGACAGAAGAAGAAGAAGAAGAAGAAGAAGAAGAAGAAGAAGAAAAATAAAATAAGAGAATGAAGAAAAGGTTTAAAGAAATGGAGAGAGGTGGTAAACTAAGCATGAAAAAGAAGACAACGAGGGAAATAAAAAGACAAAACCGCGCAAAAAAGAAGGACGTAAAAAATAATCATAATAACGACTGATGAACTTTGACGACTTGATAACACAATCCATTTAAATAAGGATTGTCTCGAGCTGAAGTGTCGTTTATAGACGATCTAACTATGGACATCCCATTGTTATTCAGATACGCTGATAAAGCTTGCAGGAGGAAACAGACAACGCTGATAAGACACTTAATGTCTCTAACTTTGAGAGAAAGCTTTATTTACGAGATTTTTGTAATTTTCATCTTGCTTCTGCCAATCACTTACATTTCTGGAAAGTACTCGCATCGGTCAACATGGATTCTAGCGATAAACAGTAACTGCAATCATTTCTAGTCCAGCCTCTCAATCGAGCGCAAATTGTCCGTTCCTGCCGAGAATGTAGGAACGAAAGGTGCTAAAACTGGAGATAGGGCTCTGTTGGATGCCTTTATCTTCGAGTGGTATGGAATGCGCCACATTCTTTTTTTAACGTACTCATTGAAAAACAAAACAAAACAAAACAAAAGCAGTTCAAGTTGGGAGATGTTGTTTGTGAGATAAATCGACCGTGTACAGCTGATTTGTTTATTCATTCGCCACCAAACCCGCGTAGTTAATATGAAAACTAATATTATCGCTAAGACTGTAAAAAGCCATATCTAAATTATGTGGGCGTATAATTTTTAAATAAATTTGCACTAAAAAAGAATTAGCCAGTCACACTTTCTTATTAATACTAACTATAGACATCAAGAAATGTTTCGGTTATTTTTTTGGTTTTGGCTTTCGGTTATTTTCTTTTCTTTTGGCTATCGATGCAGTAAATCCATGGGAGTGGGAGTTTAATGACTAACCGTGCCGGACCGCTAGATCGAAGTAAGCGAGTTCGAACTCCACTCGAGCTATTAAGTTCACTTTCAGATAAATACCCTAAAGAAGGGTATGAATCCCTTTACCACTCAGTTATATCGTGCCCACTCGGCTGGGGCTGTAGAATACACCGACTGCACCTCTGCAGAGGGGTGAACCCCCCACCTAATGAGTATCCTAGATATGACACTAAACAATCTGATGGTGAGGTTCCAGTGATACTGGAGCTTTGGCGAATGCAGAGCACCCCTTCACTGCCATTGCTCCCAGGTCCACTCTGGCCCGGAATAGTAGCACCTGATAGGGCCCTATCTATGGGTTAAATAAAACTAACTGCGTACTTATGCTAAACTGAATTGTTTGAATTGGAACTGTTTGACTGAACTGAATAGCTTGCAATAGAAATGTTTTTGACAATTAAACTGTACTTACATTTAGACTGCGTGCTTATACAAAACTGAATTGCTTGAAATGGAACTGTTTTGATATTGAAACAGCATTAGTTGTCTAAATTTCTGAGGCGAAGCTTGATGATTTTTATCATTAAGGGTTTTCGGGCTATTGTCTTCATCTTTATTATTATTTCCACAACGTTTCGGCCGATATGTCCTCCGGCCTTCATCAGGTGTTTGTCGAACTCAAGAACCTCCACGGAACTTCGAACTACGTCCTTTATTGAATTCATGGGGGTCGCCTGTTCTGATTCCGTTAGCCATAACCGAATAAAAGTGTTAAATATTCCTGTATTGTTACTAGCTTGCAATCAGGATTGAACCTGCAACCTCCAGATGATTGTCCCCTTAGAAGCTTAGGTTATAGGCGTCATTGCATAGTCCAGCAGGATACATAGCGTAAGGGTTATTGCATTTCACATAGCACTAATACCCTTGGGAAAAGTATGAATTCAATTATTCTCCCTCCAGCTATAGGTAAAATAGTAGGACAGACTAGGTTCTTCAGCCATGGCGAGGCAACTAGTCTAGGAGAAGGAAAACTCTGAATTCAAACCTGTTAAACTCCGCATAAAAATTGACCTTGTGTCATATCCTGCCCGAGCGGAGGGGTTGGGTAAATATGATTGGCGTTGGTTCCCCAAAGCTTCAGAGATGGACAGAAAGAATGAACAGATTGATTGAATAGATACTGAGAAACCAGAGATACAGAGATGCAGATAGCCTGAGAGGCACAGGCAGATATTATCAGAGACAGAGAGACAAACAGATAGGCTAAGATAGAAAATACGACCTAGACATAGAAGAGAGAGACTGACAGTAGTCAAAGAGGATCTGCCGAAGGGAAAAGGGAAAAACGAAGTCAAACCCGAAAATCTAGCTGTCAGCTTTAGTTTTTGTTAAGGGAATTTCATCCACGAAACGAATGTGAAGACTCCATAAACATTTTGCGAAGTGTCACAAACTCCTTCTTAACAATCATTTTGCAAAGTGTTATATACTCCTTTTTAACAATCATTTTGCGAAGTGTTATAAACTTCTTTTTAGCAATCATTTTACAAAGTGTTATATACTCCTTTTTAACAATCATTTTGCGAAGTGTCACATACTTTTTTAATAATCATTTTGCGAAGTGTTACAAACTCCTTCTTAACAATCATTTTGCGAAGTGTCACAAACTCCTCTGTTAAACAACAATTATTCAGCTTTTTGTTTTCGCTTCTCTTTTCCTTTGTGAACCTGTCTAGAACTCGGGCATTTCAACCAGCAGAGAACCTTCAAACACGACGTGGGGTGAGATTGTTATTTTGCAAAGTGCATGACCCACGGCTTATCTCTCGCATAATGGCATATCCACTCCTGATGGTTATTAAATGCCGAATCCTGTTTATGTTAGTATATGATTTGTCAGTGAATAGTTTGTTGGTAAGTTTATTTGTTTGTTCACAGATAATATCAATCATTTGTCTTCTCTCAATTAAATGGTTTCAAGTATAGTAAATGATTTCTATCTGACCCCAAAATGGGACCTTAACACTCCGGATTTAAGTGGAACTGGGAGCAAATGGCAATGGAAGAGTACGCAACATCCCCCAACGCTCCAAGACTGGAGTCTCACCATCGGATTATTTAGCGTCATACCCAGAACACCCGTTCGGGGAGGTCTTACCCCTCTCCAAGAGCGCACTCGGCGTATTCTATCGCCCCAGCTTACAGTACGAGAGGAATTATTTTTTATAGTTAATATATATACATATATGAGAAAATGAAAAGTTCTCGGCTTGACTTGATAGGAAAAGTGCTACAGCTATGAAACATAAAGGATCTTTCATATATCTTTATTGCTGTTCAACACACTTGACAAATAAGTATCTTTACAAAAAATCAATAGCAATTAAAAATGGCCGTCCTAGTCAGGATTGAGTTGACAGATTTTATGTAGCATTCTCTCTCTCTCTCTCTCTCTCTCTCTCTATATATATATATATATATATATATATATATATTCATTTGACTAATACATCGGATGATAACTATTTAATCCATAAATCTTTTTAATTAGGATTAATTATCAAATTAATCCTTATCAGAAAGATTTATCCCGTAACCTAGTCTGGTCAAGCGGGGCGCTACTTATGTAGTTTGTATTGGGTATAGATAGTCTGGCAGAGCCCATCCCTCTCCTGGTTTACAATTGGTTAAAATTCAGAATTTTCCTTATCTAAGACAAGTTGTCATATCAAAGCTAAAATGCCCAGACTTCTATATTATTTCGCTAAGAGATATCAGCACTATAAGAAATGCAAACAGTTTCGACCATGACTTGAACTGAGTCCACTTCCAACGACGATAACCACTTCGCCACCAGTGCATTCTTATACACGACCATGATATAGAGAGATCTAGATTTTCAGGCATCCTCTTTCTTCGGAGCACTGGAGACATTTTTTTCTATTAATCTTCAATCTCCAACGGATGCCGACAAATAAAATTGAAAGATTAAACAAAACAAAACAAAACAAAAAACAAGCATTGACAAGGAGAGAAATATTAGAAAAAAATCTATTTTCGCTTGGGGAAGTACATTTTTTGTTATTAACAATCAAACATAGAAAGTTATTTACATTTTCGTCATATAACGTCAAAGATGTCCGCTAGGCTGATCCACGACCAACGTATTTTTAAATATGATAATCAAAAAACTTCAGTTTAAGGTTACTCTGCTTATTTCTTCAAAAATACGTGAATATTTAATAAAAAAAATATTCCAAGATTCATTTCATGTATGTATCAAATAGCTATCAATCCGTCACCATCATTATTATTTTACTCCTGGAAAGTATTTCACACCCGTGTTATCTTGTAGACTCTCACTCGAGTCTGAGTGACAGCAAGTCTCCTTAGGTCTCCAGGACTCTTCTTATTATTCCAGCCGATCTCAAGAATAATGTAGTCTGAATAGTCTCGATTCTTCCTCCGATTTCCAAACTGTTCCAATCCTTTGGGAACCGTTCCAAGTGCACCTACTACAAGTGGTATCACCATCACACGCACGTTCTACAGTTGTTTTAGTTCTCTAGCAAGTTTTATCTTTCAACTTACTTTTATTTTTCCCTCGGTGGTCTGCTAGAACAGCATTATCGATTTATTATTATTGTCATTATTATTTTACTCCTTTGAGAGTTTTTTACACCAGCGTTAGCTGATGGTTTTTTTAGTAGCGTTTGAGTGACAGCAAGTCTCCACGAATCTCTCGGACTCTTCTCAGTATTTTGGCCGAGATTAATAATGCTATAGTCAGGATCGTTTCCACTTGTCCATCTATTTCCAAATCTTCCAGTCTTTTTATCAATCCTTTAGGGATTGTTTCGATGGTACCAGTTAAAATTGTTAACAACGTCACCTTCGTGTTTCATAGTTTTTTCTTAGTTCTCTAGCAAGGTCTAGATATTTATCAATCTTTTCTTTTTCTTTTAATTTCACTCAGTGGTCTGCCGGGACGGCAAAGTCCACTCTTCGGTGAGTTCTATTTTTTGTTGCTGACTATAACTAGGTCTGGTCGTCTGGCTGAGATTAGGTGATCTATTTTTTTTTTTCAAAATCCCCGATAACTTTGTACGTCTCATTCACCGGGATTGATTCCATGTTGTGTACATACAACTTGTTCGTATGGCCAGATTTCAGTTTCTTGCACAATTCCCAGTGGATCACTTTCTTCACCCAGTCGTGATTAGTCTTATTCTCTAATTTATGCTTTCACTTATTATGTGATTGATCATTTCGTGTCTATTATCATATAACCAACATTTGCTATTTTGTAGAGTCTTATCTACTTCTGCTTTAACACAATTGGTCCTTATAGCGTCATTGTGTCCTGCTATTAGAGGAAATTCAGTTTCCTTCTTTAGGTTTCTCTTTCTTAGCCATGTCCAAGTTTTATCGTGTGAGATTTCACTTCTTTGTCGTTTGAAATATCCATACATTTGCTTTTCTTCCAATTTTTGTTTTCTAGTTATTACTGTTATGTTGTGTGACGATACCCCCTCGGCCCCCTGACACATCAACTTCTTCGCACCATTTCACTTCTTGGCCGGTGATCAACTTGTGGTTCCGATAGGGGGGTATCGCACATTTCTTTACGGCTACAAGAAATACAATCGAGAGTGGGAGAAAAGGAACAAACGAACAAAACGAACAATACAAGCCTGGGGTTAACTCAAAGTGCAAGACAAGGAGTTATGCAACACTCTGCATTTCCTGTGTGCATATGTAGACTAACTCTAGCGTGGATTTCTAGCGAAACTTCTACAAAGCTGCTAGGAATGCCAACCTATCCTGATCGGTCTTCCTCACTGCTCTGGACCCTCTCTCGTGCCAACTCGTCTCTCTGCTGTCCGGTGTCGACTCCCCTGACCGTCGTCCGTCGCCAACTGCCTTCTTCGAGTTCCTTTTTCCACTTCTCTGACTGGCGTTCCCTTCCTACTTCCGGTCACGTCTCCAAACCCATTTGTCTGGTTTCGCGCCTAAACAGACAAAGGGATCGTCTGCTTGGCGGACCACCTACATAGTGTTACAGTTGATCCTTGTGTTATTTGTGTTGTTTTTGGCCGCTGTAATTAGTCTTTCTTTGCTCTTTTTTATATAGTTTTTGTCGACGTAGTGATGTATCGACGCTGTCTTCAATGCTGTTAAGTCCTTTTCCTCCTTCTTTTTTGTCACATAGAGTCAGTCAATGTCATCCCAGGATGTAAGTCCTTATGCATCGTCCTTAGTTTTCTTGTTCTCTGGTCTATGTATTGGAGTTCTTCCCTCGTCCACTTCAAGAATGGTCCCGAGTATCTAACATGGACGACAGATCAAGCGTTTATCCTTTTGATGAGATTTCTTATATATAGTTTGGTTTCGAGTAGTTTTCTCGTTCTCTTGAGATATTAAAAAAAAAAATTAATCTCCACTTGTTTGATGGTTTCCGTTTCCAATAATCCCAAGTATTTGTAATTTTCCTTTTCTCCGAGCATTCTGATTTTTTGTTTAATGAGTAGTTCTATTCCTTCAGTTATTTGCTGTTTTCCACTTCTCATTAGAATGGCACATTTTCTATGCCATATTCCATCACTATATCTGGACAGTATATTTTCACTGCTTGTATTAGGGTTTCCAATTCTTTTTTATTTTTGGCAAACAGTTTGATGTCGTCCATGTACGTTAAGTGGTTAATCTTTCTCTTGTGATTTTGTAAGTTTGTAGCTGCCAGTGCATTTTCAAAATATGTGACTCAGGGCATCATCGTTATTACAAATAGTAATGGTGATAGCCCATCTCCCAGGAATATACCCCTCTGGATTTTCACATCAGCTAAACTTTTTCTTCCTGCTGTCAATTCCTCTTTCTAGTTTTTTCATGATTTCTTCGATAAACTTTATGACTTTGTCGGCTATCCTGTAGATTTTGAGACAGTCTATTATCCAGCTTTGCGGGACCATATCGTATACCTTTTTGTAGTCAATCTACCCCATAGCATTTTTTTTTCGTCTCGTTTTGCTCTCCTTGAGGATGTGTTGGTTATTATTATTACTATTATTGAGGTGTATCGAAAGTATTTTTCTTGAATTTAAACTATAACTGTCTTCCTCAGGTGAAGCTTTGTCCATTTATCTTTTAAAATTTGTCGAATTGATAACAATACATATACTTATATTATAAAAGAAGGAAAGAAAGAAAGAAAGAAAAGAAAGGAAGAAAGGAAGAATGAAAAAGAAAGTAATATAAAATAAAAAATAAAATGGAATAAAAAATGTAACAAATTGAGGTTTTTGCTTTGTAAATTAAATAGTTCCTTTTTATCAGTAACTCATTTCTAGGATACGAGTTCGATTTAAGGCTAACGTTGTCGGTTTGTGAGAAAATCAAGTTTGTTTGACATGATTATCTCAGTTACCGCAGCCGAGAATAATTAGTTAAGCTATAAACAAAAATAAATCACTCATTCAAAAAAAAAAAAAAAAGAAAAAGAGAAAAATATAGTTAATTAAAAAAAAAACAAGATTGAAAATAAATAATAAAATACTGTTTTTAATTTTCAGTCTGATTTTTCAAGTAATGTTTTTCTTATTTCATAATGAGCGGTTTTAAAGCAGAATATGATAATTAGCTGAGCCAATTAGGAAAAATTGCCATCTTTACGGTTTGTTATATTGTAAGCTACTCAAATAGTTATTTGAGACGGAAAGATTTGGTTAAGTATTTTTGATCGCGTATCAACCTACGTGTTATTTAATGGCAAAACTATATCTATAGAAGAACAGCAGTGATACTGTTTAACTCCTAGCTCGTTGTTCAAAGAGGGTCATTGCTTACCCAAATGATTAGAGTGTTCGCCAATGGCCCGGGAGACCTGGGTACAATCCCAGGTCGAGTCATACGAAAGACTCAAAAACTGGCATTTGATGCTAGCTTGCTTAACACTCAGCATTATAAGGTAAGGATCAAGGTAAAGTGAAGCAATCCAGGGAATGGAGTAGCGCCCTCCCCTACACCTTGGTGTAGTAGCTAGCGAAAAGAGAACCTTCGGGTCACCCTCGACTACAGTCGCCAACTTTACTTAACTTTATTAGCCTGAAAGTAAGCATTATAATAGAATGACTGTAGCTCGAACTTGCTTACCTCGAAGCCGCAGTCCAGCACTTTAACTGTTACGCCAGACAAACTGTTTCGTTGTATCACAACTCATTAGTGTGGCTAGACACGCGAGATGCTTGAAACTGGGAACGAAACCTGGCTGACTTTATATATATATATATATATATATATATATATATATATCATCAAGTCGCAGGCCTTTGGGACAGTATCTAGTATTTGCACGGAGTGATGTGCATATGTCCTCGCTGGGCAGCCAACAGTGGCGCATCCATGTGTAGGAGTTCATTAGAGAACGTCGCTTATGAGTTCGCCTTTTCTTCCTCCGTAGTGCCTATCATGTAGTGTTCATCTTACTTGAATGGTTCGTGATATAGGAATTAAGTGGTCGTACAATTGCGGGGCGTTGTTTCTAAGATTTATTCAAAACAGCACATAGAATTCTTGTGTAGTTCCTCTCTAGATTTTTTACGCTGTGTTAAGTTAGCATCCATATGGTGCATCCATTCAGTTGTATTGACACATCAACAATTTACAACAAATAATTTTTATTTTATCGGAGAAATCAGATTTCTATATTATCGATAACCCGTCTGCAGCAGTTCACGCCTTCGCTATGCTTATGTTAATATCACTGTCAGTAAATGAGATACTGCTGCCGAGCCAAGTAAACTATTCGACTAATATTAGAGGCTTGACATTCAAAGTGGAGAAGGCTGCTTCTTTAAAACACATGAACTCTGTTTTAGAGACCAATGTCTCCTGCTGCTTGCTCCATTCGGTTTGTGTTGGTGTATTTGTGGGAAGCTCTAGATCATCTGCATAATCTGCATCTGTCATAGTTTCTTCCGGATATTATCTGCTTCTTGCCTTTTTTTGTGAGTGAATCCATTTTATTTGATTAGATCAACTGACATTCGAAGTACCTAGTCTAGTCAAATTATGAACATATATGTTGCTAATGTATCTTCTGGCAAGACTCCAACGACAATGTCGAAGAAGTTGGTATCGTCATCAGGTGATCGAACAATTGTTTTTATATTTTTGTAATAATTTCTAATTTCTTAAGAAATACCGCGTGCTTGTAGCATTTGTTCTATCTTTCCTTTGTGTATGGAATCAAAAGCCCCGGAGAAATTTACAAACAATAGCGTTGCTTCGAGATTTTTTGAAAGTATTCCTTCGATGATTCGACGGATAGTTCAGATTTTTCCAAAGAATTTTCTCGAATTCAGGCTGGATACGACTAGGAAGCATTAAACCTTAGCAGCTATAGCAGTAAGAAATATGCCTCAGTAGTTTTTAGTGATTGCAAAGTTACCTTTCTGGATGAAAGGGAAGATACAGCCATTTTTTTTCATGTCTCTGTAGTGTTTTGTTTTTAAACAACGTTGCATAATTTTCAGATATTCTTGTCTTCCACACATCAATAGGTATTTCATCGTAGCCTTCAGCCTTTCTGCTTTAGTTTTTTTTTCAGTTTTATCTCAGGCTCTTCCTCCATAAACTGTCCGAGTTTAATATCCAGTTAGCTATTAATAATTTCTTGTATAGGTTTATAAGTGATTTCAGGAGTGTTTCCAAACAGATTCTTAAAATGTTCTTCTCACTTTTGAAGTCTTTCTTCTTTGCTGGCAGATTTTAGTTTTGATCTCGAGGTGCATTTCCTTTTGCTTACTTCATTTACTGTCTGCCATGATAATCGAGATTTTCTGTTTTCTACAGAATTTCTGACTTTATAGATTAGGCCATGAATATATTCTAGTTGTTCTTTTTTGGTGGGTGTAAGTTCTCTCTGGACTTTCCTAAGTTTCTGAACATTTGCATTCGTTGTGTTTCTTTAATTAAGTAAATATTCTATTTTCAATTACTCCGTTTTTCTCTAACTGCTACTCATTCGTTGAAAACAAAATTTGTCTCTTGGTTTGCTTGGTATACACTCGATTTCTACTTCTACATGGGCGGTAACAAAGAGGTAAGAGAATTAGAGAATAAAAAATTAAAGAATAAAAAAATGAAAGATGGTGAGAAAAATTGAATAACAGCAAACGAAAATAATAAGACTTATCAAAGAAGAAGAAGAAGAAGAAGAAGAAAAAAGAAGAAGACCCGAGAAAAATGACAAAGAGAAAGAGAAAAAAGACAAAAAAACGGAGGTGTATAAAAACAAGAAAGATATAAATAAGAAGGAAGTGAACAAAGAAAGACCGAGAGGAAAAAGAAGGGAGGACAAAACAGAAGAAAAGGGCAAGGAAAGATAATGAAAAAGAGGGAGAAAGAAGAATAAAGAAGATAAAAATGGAAAAAAAAGAAAGGAGGGAGAAAGAAAATAAAAAAGAAGAGAGAGAGAGAGAGAGAGAGAGAGAGGAGGGGAAGATAAAGAAATTTTGGGAGAAAGAAGAAGAAAGAGGATGAGAAAAAACAGGAAAAAAGTGGTCGGAAGAAAAGAGAGAAGAAAGAGGAATGGAAAAAGAAAAAAAATAAAGTAAAAGATGTAGAAGAAAGAGAAGGAAAAAGAGGGAGAAAGAAGAAGAGGGAAAATAGGAACATATTTTTTTATTCTGTATAACGTTGGGAACCTTTTATATTGATGACAAAAAAACAAAAAAAATTACTTTAAAAAAATGAATGCATCATCGAAATTTGAAAACTGGTGGTTCACTCGGATGACATCACATTTAATACATTTTGTAACTTTTTCTTTCTTATTTTTTATTGCAACGCAGACTGTTCTTTAATGGGCTGAATGATCCGTAACAGAAGCCATGTTAACAATCGGAATAGTTTCTTCATTAATTGAAACGAGAATTTACATTAAAATGGTTAACTTAGAAGAAGATTAATAAAAGGGAAACCAGTTTAAATTCCGTTTTGCATTCATTGCAAATGGCAATATTCACACAGAATGAAGGATGTTCGTTAATCTCTGATTTAAGCCGTTCTTGGGCATTACAGTCAATTAGCAGCATGTAGAAATGGATCATCCGGATATATATATATATATATATATATATATATATATATATATATATATATATATATATGTGTGTGTGTGTGTGTGTGTGTGTGCGTATAGTGAACAACAGAGTATTCTGACACAAAGAGTTTAAGAACACTATATCATTTTTTTTATTCAAGGTTCAAACACTTTTCCACATGCTCTGGCCATTTTCAAGTTCAATTATTAAATATGGATGCTCTCATCGGACAAGCTGAAATAAAGTATTATCTTCAGCTTTCCCCTGCTAGAACGTTAAAAGTGGAATTATAGCCTACAATCACAGAAATGTATTGGTTGAGTTGTTTCCCGTTTCGATAGGTTTTTAACACACTTCGTATAAACGCGTATATATGTTAGGCGAATGAATGTGTACATGATTGAATAACACAGTAATCTACAAATTAATAATTTTTATTTCTTGAAATTGAGTGAAAATTTTTTTGAAAAAAAGTTGGAAAGTCTTATAAGGTTTACACTCTAATATTTTTGGACGGTCTGCGAGGAGCACGAGGAGCAAAAATTTCTGGATAAATAGGATTCAAGAATCACTTGTTCCCGATACAAAAATACTAAGGTGGCTATATATTAAATAGTTTTGGGAACCTAATTGGACAGACTAGTTATGTGCCACTGCTTTCAACTACGTCCGCACGTTTTGAATTTGTCCCGCGCAAAAATAAATCTTGCGTTTGGAGCCGGTCACATGACGAAGAACCTATAAAAATTTCACGCTTCTGACAGACTCTTTCTCTTTCTCTCACGATCTGTCTCGCTCTCTGCTTGACAGCTTTCACTCTCACGCGCTTGCGCAGCCTCAGACATCTCACCACATACGACTAGAGACAATAGCCAACATGAGAGAACTTTCAGCTATAGAAAACACGTTAGCCTTATCGGAATTAGCATGTATCATTATCATCAATCTACTCCATATTTCTTGGGCACCTCTGGTGGTGTAATGGCACCTCTGGTGGTGTAATGGTTAGCAAGTTAGACTAGCAAACCTACACGAGTGAGTTCGAGTCTCATTGGGTGCCTCATTCATTTGGCCTTGTGCTAAATCGAAGTAAAGATCTTCGTAAATTACTACTCCATTTTTCTTGGACTTCGACGTCGCCTCACACATACAAGTAGACTCGTACTTCGCTGTTATATACTTTTTAGTTTTCACGCGTACATACACATCCAAATACATACATAAAAAGGAGTTGGTACTTTTTAATCCCCTGTCATAACGACGAACACACGTACACACAAATAAGTTCGAACAACACGCACATAGATTCGCATAATATGTATACTGTACACACCCACACACACAAATACCTAACAAACATATTCGCAAGTTTGCAACTATTCCTAATTTGTTTTGATATATAAAATTTATCTGTTTTACATTCTTGTTGTTGTAAATTTTCTTTTGTCTGCGTTGTTCACATTCCTTGTGTTTTTAATTGTGGAACGACACTCGAAGTTTTGTACATATTTTTCTTTTTTAAGTAAAGGAATTAATATTGTGAATTTTCTGGTCGTGGTAATTCAGTTCACTCGAAGTTTTGTTTCTTACAAAACCCCAAGAGAACTAAATCGCCAACATATCCGCAAGTCTTTTCTTGAAAGAACAGATATTAGACAGAGCGTAAATATTTTTTAAAAAAATTAGCTGTTTACACAGTCTTAGCTTTCAGCGGACAAAATATCACTGTTTTGTATGTGTATGTGATATTGTATATATCCCTTCGTAGGGAGAGACAAATTTTCATACGATAATGTTTGTCCGTATGGCCAACGGCAGTTAGCAGGCAAATATTCTTTAAAATATTAGAACGAATATTTCCAACAGACTTAAGAATGTAATCAAACAAAAGGTTAATATTTTTTGTTTGTAAAATCATTTTTGTGAATGTTAAATGTAGATTTATCAATTGATTTCTTTAAAATATTGGAGAATAAAAGAAATTTACTCAAGATTTAGTGGACGAAAGAAATGAGTTATCAATAAATCCATGGCTATATATGATATTAACAGAAAACTGAAGAAAAGCGTATTCTATATTGTCTAATTTATATGATTCAGAAAGGATCTAAATAAGATTTTTTAAAAAAATCATGATTTCCCAAAGATTCTAACGGGGTGAAATACTTTTTAAACAATCTAAGCGGGAAAAGTTTTCTAAAACTTATTTTTAGTTTTGATCGTTCAAATTTTGTATAGCAAGTCAAATATTGTCGTCAGGGAAATCTTAAAAGAATTTTTAAGAACAGCAGACAAAACGCAGAGTGTTCAATACATGAAAAAATACAAATACGAAAATAACAGCTCCTCGAGCCGATTTTTGCAAAAAAAAAAAGTAACATTTTTTTGTATGGAAATCAACTGATGTTCCATATATGCATACATACAAATATAAGAACTTTCACGTGCACACACACACACACACACACACACACACATAGAGAGCCTCTTAACTGTATCCCCTAAGTCAGACATGTTTTTTTCTTCTATTTATCGACGTTTGTTTGTAAAAACTCCAGCAATTTTTTTAACGCTTTATGTAAGTAAATTCGTTCAGGCATCTTCTTCTTAAAAATCTGTTTTCATTTTCATCAACGATAGAAATCTGTTCTAGTAAATATCGTTTTATAAAATTATTACTGTATTAAATCTAAACTGTCTAAGAACAACATGCCGGGATCAACACTCTTTCATTTTATTTTTATTTAAATTTTCGATTTTCAGTCGTCACGCCTTTTGTTCGCGGTCGTATGTGTGGGCCGTCGTAAGTAGCATAGGTCATAAATCGGCGACTATCTGTATTTCCTTTGAGTTCATTTCCTTTTAGTGCTTTCAAGCTGATCGTTTCTTTAAAGCAAGAGAACGAGCGCAACTGTTTCGATTGAAAAGAGACGATGCCATTGAGAAAACTGCTGGAAAGAGGACCATTAAACATAATATCAATAGTTCACTGAGAACAGATCTTCTGACGACTGAATATAAATAATACAACGCACGTCATAGGCGGGAGATGCAGGCCGAATGTTTATATGCGCATGCGTGAGAGCACAGCAAAATAGACTTTTAGGTGAGTAGCGTAAAGTACATAAGTATGTACGAATATATGAGTCATTACTTATGCCCACATGTACTGCATGCTCTTCATCCCATTAGTCCTTTTCATAGTCCACTGTAGGAGCTGTATGAAACTGAGAGTAATAGACCTTATTAATGGGTAAATGCAGTGCTATCCTTCTATTCAACTAATTGTTCAACAAATTATATATATATATATATAAAAGTAAAATTGCAACACTTCGAAAAAGAAGATTCAATTTGACCTTCGTACAGCATGTGCAACGTAATCTGAGTATTGCTGATTTACCCCTTATTTTAGAACCTGTACACGCATTCAGCTGCTTCTGTGAGCAATTACTGCCATTTTCATACTAGCATGAATTGAAATACATTCAGGTTGTTTCAATTTTATTTTCCGTCAGTTTATACACACATATATATCAAACCTGACCGATAAAATGAAACGCAGTTTCTTCCAGGCTGCGGTCGTGTCGATACTGCTATATGGATGCACTACTTGGACGCTGACTAAACGGTTGGAGAAGAAGCTCGACGGCAATTATACAAGAATGTTGCGAGCAATATTGAACAAGTCCTGGCAGCAACACCCCACAAGGCGCCAACTATACGGTCACCTACCACCTATCACGAAAACTATACAAGCTAGACGAACCAGACATGCCGGACACTGCTGGAGACGCAAGGACGAGATCGTAAGTGATGTACTCCTGTGGACCCCCGTATATGGCCAATCAAAAGCAGGACGACCAGCTCGAACAGCAGCTATGTGATGATGCGGGATGTAATTTTGAAGACCTGCCGGAGGCGATGAATGATAGGGAGACGTGGAGAGAGAGGGTCAGGGATATCCGTGCTAGCCGCACGCCATGATGATGATTATATATATATATATATATATATATATATATATATTAATTTATTTACCCATATTCTTTGAGTATTAATAACACTTTTCGTAACGTATGTCACTTTTTTCACCAAATCAGTGCGCAATCGATAAAGAGTACACACGCGCGTGCGCGCGAGCGCAATCGATAAAGAGTACGCACATAACACACTCACAAACACATGCACACACACACACACACACACACACACACACACACATATATATATATATATATATATATATATATATATATATATTCAACATCTTCTAAATTGTTTTTTCTTGACGTTTTAAAAGATTTCTTCTTTTTTGAGACAATTTTTAATAAAAAATTTCACATTTCTCGCCAAGCACTATCCAATGACAATGGTCATTTTCAATGGCATAGTCAAGATGATAATTTTTATTTAAAATTCAGTGAAAATTTAAAAAATTTATTGATGCTTTCTGTTTAGAGTCGGAAGCGATTTTGAATAGTTCGAATTTTTCTATAGCGTTTTTTTAATGTTAGTATTTTTACATTTTTATTGTTATGTGTTCACACTGTAGCAAGCACTGGAGCCAGTGTATATACGTTGGCATAATAAAATTGCAACACCTTGAATAGGTGTTACAATTATTTACTCAAAATGAAGCGTACAGGTATATATAGGCGGTATGATACTGCAACTATTAAACGCAGAAAGGACGTGTATATATATATATATATATATATATATATATATATATATATGTGTGTGTGTGTGTGTAAGAGTGAGCAGAAAGTTCATCTGACGACATCATATTTGCTATTGAAGACTTAAGCTCAAACCAGTTCTGGATAATATGGTCCGGTATATATTTTTTTTCCTTTCATTTTCTGAATTCTGAGAGAGTCTCCTGTGTCTCTAAACCCTGTTTAAAGTGATGGTTAAATATCTTACCTGAATCTTGCCTGAATAATGTGAAACAGAAAGGTGACGGTAATACCAATAGTCATTGGGGCCCTTGAAATGGTTCCCTGAAGCCTGGAACAGATAATAGATAAATTGGAAATCAGAGGAGGAATAAAAAAATATCCAGATCCTAGCAATGTTAAAATACGTTAGAATACTTAGAAGTAGGGCAGACTAGTTTCTTCAGCCTTGGTGAGGCAACTAGTCTAGGAGAAGGAAAACTCTGAATTCAAACCTGTTAAATTCCGCTTAAAAATTAACCTTGTGTCATATCCTGCCCGAGCGGAGGGGTTGGTAAATATGGTTAGAATACATAGAAGAGTACTGGAGAACTGAGAAGACTTGCTGTCACGCAGACTTTAGTGAAAAACCACCTGTTAATGTTAGGTTGAAAAACTTGATTGAAGTAAAATGATGATAAATCATTTGCAGATAATTGTCTGTGATTTAGATATAGAAATGAATTCAAGAAGACTCGAAAAACAAGAAAAAAATAAACGTGTTAAGTCGTGGATTTTGCCATTCTAATATATCACAGATTGAAAGTAAAGAAAAACAAAAACCTGGATGAATACTCTGACCTTGTCGGGGAGTTCAAAATTATGGAGCATGAAGGTGTCAGTGATGCCAGTAATAGTTGGAGACCTTGAATTAACAAAAATAAGTAAATGAATAAAATAAAACGAAATAAAATAACTAAAAAAAGAAACTGCGAGAACTTGAGATCGGAAGTCGTCTCCTCTGCATGACACCAAAGTTGTCGAAGGGAAATGCAAGTTGTTATGGATATTTTACATTAGTATCGCCGCAGGAGTAGCCAAAACGAGGCTGAACAGCGTAGGACCGCCTTGAGGTCTCAAGTTCCTAGTTTTGCTGGTGGACCGATTTGGGGACTTAAGCTCTTAGTTTTGCATTCCATTGTGGCATGTTACCGTTCAACGCTGGTAGGGAGTTTAGATTCAAATTGATTGATTGATTTTAATAGCATGTCAACCAGTCAAGGGCTAATTTAGGCCTTAAGATTAGGGAAGTGGAGTCATTGTAAATTCACTTTCACATTTCCATCTAGTTGTTTCTTAACATTTTTTTTTTTTTTTGCACACGGTCCTATCGAAAATGAATAATTTTTAACAGATTTAATGACAGACCTATTCGACTCATTGATGAGACCCTAACACTACGAATTAGAATGGACCTGGGAATAATGACACGAGGATTGTTCCACTCTCCCCAGATTGCCAGAACTAGAGCCTCAGGGGGCAGTTTAGTGTCATACATACGACATTCCTCTTTTTGGTGGATCTAATTCCTCTTCAAGGATACAGTCTGCGTACTCTTAGCTCCATTGATCGTGTGTAGATTGAATCCCAAGTTTTCTTAGGATTAGACTAGTTGTCCTTGCCTAAGTGAGAGAGCCCAAACTTGCCTACTATTCACCCAAAGCTGAAGGAGAGAGGAACGGTTTCATGACTTTCCCAAAGTCATTAGGTTCGACCAGGATTTGAACTTGGTTCTCTGAGTTCAATTTCTACGAAGATAACCATCAAGGCACTCATGCTATGCAATAAATTAAAAGCGTAAGCTTATGGGTTTGGTTTGTTTTCTTTGCTTGATGGCATATCAACTTTCATGGGTTATTTAATGCCAAAGCTATTCTTCTAGAAGAACAGTAGTGGTACTATTTAAACCATAGTTGAGGGGATACAGGGGGGGGTCATATATTTCCCAAGGCTATTTGCCCGAAAGTGAACGTAATAGCACGACTGGAGTACGAACTCGCGTACTACGAATCCGCAGTCCACCGCTTTAACCATTACACCACGAGGAGACCCCCTCGTAAGCTTATATATTTAAGATTTTACAAGCTTATTCTTGTTTCTCGCTGTGAAAAAAACTGATAGTTAAGACACTGAAAGATAAGTTAACCCACAAATATGGACATTATATATGTTTAGATTTATTTTTGTAATTGCGTGAGGGTGTGCAGGTGAAAATGCGTGTGAGTTTGTGCATATGTTGTTGCGTGTGAAAGTGTGTGTGTGGGAGGTGTATAAGTGTAGGTGTGTAAAAAATATATGACATGATCTGTTACTCTTAATAACGGCCCTTGCGGAATAATTCCTTCCTCATGATTTCTTCCGATTTTGTTGACTATTGATTACTTTCTTTCGGTGAGAATCTTAATGTCTTTGCTCGAAAGATAGGAGACGAACAGACGATAGAACCATTAAAGTGTGTGGGTTCCCGCCATATTGAAATTAGAAGGCGGGAAAAACTGACTAAAGGAAGTGACGCGCAAGATAGAGAAAATGATTTAAAAAGGAAATAAAAGACGGGACAAAAGTATTCTTTTTAAGTGAAAAGTGCGATAGGATAAGCAGCAATGAAAACAAAATGTAGGGTGGGTGAGAAAAGGAAGAAAAATGGCAAGGAAACGTATGGAAAAGAATAGAAGGAAAGAAAAAATATCTGACAGATTTAAAAGAATAAATACAACATTATTATGGCTTGGCTTCGTGAAACAAGGAACAAGAAGGGGTAGTCATCGAAAACTGCAAGCATGTTCATGGCTGACAAGGCCAATTCGGGACAGGAAGATATGACTGTAGAAGCTACAGCTGAAGGTTTGATCCGGGTTTGATAACATGGTGTTGCAGCTCTTCTTGTTGCGTCTTTTATCCTTGGGAAGAGCCTTGTGGGTGTTTTCAAAGGATGAGACCACATAGTTGTTGCCGAGACACTAAACGTTATGGTTATAAGCTAGTGTGAACCATCACTGATGGTCAATGTGACAGGCATCAATGGACTTTTTTGGCAGTCCTTGCATCGCTTCTTTGGTTTCTCTGTTATGATGGACAGCAGAATATTTCCCGTACAGTGTAATCTTGGGGAGGCAATGATTCCTCATATAAGAGACGTGTCCTACACAGCGTAGCTGGGACATAAATAGTATAGCCTCAATACTTTGCCTGGTCAAGGACATTAAAATTAGTAACGAAATCACTCTAATGAATGTTAAGTATAGTGCGGTGACAGTGCTGTTGGAACTGCTCCAGGAGACGTAGGTGGTGACGATAAGAGCCTCATGACTCTGAGCCATATAAGTGGATGGCAGGGAATATGGCTTTATACACGATGGTCTTTGTGCCTTTTTTAGGAGTCTGTTGTACCACACACATTTGTACCGTTTGTCGTATATATTGCTAACCTTTGACAGCTTGTTGTCTCCCTCCAGCGATGCAAACCAATGGACTACCTTCAAACTTAGTCGCGCCCATAGTGAAAGGAGGGCAGTACTTTTCTTGAGGTGTCGACTATTGGACAACCAACGTCTTCTTCAAGTGAACTTCTTGCTCAAAGAGGCGGATAGTCTTTGTGAAGCAGGATGTGATGTGCTGCAAAGCCCCTTCTGTGTGGGAAACAAGGACAGAATCGTCGACAAAGTTGAGATCTCGGATCAGTTGCTCCAAGGTCTTTATGTGGGCGTGTAATCGTTGGAAATTAAACAGACTGCCATCAAGACGGTATCAGATGTAAACTTCGTTCCGATTATCAAGATCTGTGACCTGTTTGAACATCTTGCTAGAGATGAAGAAGAAAATCGGTGCCAAGATGAAATTTTGCTTCACTCTGTTTTTGATCAAGGAGGGCTCAGAGATTTAAAAGAATAAGTAAAACAGAAGAAAAAGAAAAAAAATCTTAAGAAGAAAAAACATATTTATTTACTATAAACGAATACAAAATTAAAGCCATTTAATATCTTACCATAAAAAGTACTTTTCCGTATACCCCACCAAAAAGAAAACTAGAATTCTACAAAAAACAAAAACAAAAACAAAAAACAAACCAGAAACCAGTAAAAATGGACCAAAACAAGTTGTATTTATTTACCCAAATCCTACGCCAGGAGCAGATGTGACATAAGTTTAATTTTTAAGCGGAGTACAGCTGGTATGACTTCAGTTTTCTTTTTCAAGACTGATTGCTATCCCGATGCTAAAGAGCCCAGTCTGTCCTTCAGGAGGGAGAACAAAGGGATTCATGTCTTTTCCATGAGCATTATTGAGAAGTGAAACATAAACAATTTCATCCAGGATTGGAACTCAGATCGCCAATTTCATTTTTCCTTCGACGATAGCTGAGCGCGCCGACATGTGGTATAGTGTGACTAAATAACAGTTTTAACAGTTAAGAGTAACGTACTAAATTATTGAGGTGCAACTGAAAACATGTGAAAGTATTCAATTAATCTACTGACAATTTTGTTAATAATTTGTACATTTTTGTCGAAAGGATTTTTGGCTTGCTTGGTTGGGTTTCATCGTATATCAACATTTGTTGGTTATTTAACACCAAATCCATTTTTATGCAAATATTTCTATTTCAAACAATTCAGTTTAGCATGAGTACACAGTTTAATTGTCAAAAATATTTCTATTTCAAACTATTCAGTTTAGTCAAACAGTTCTAATTAAACCGAATCAGTTCAGCATAAGTAAGCAGTTTCGATGTCAAAACAGTTTTCTTTCAAGCATTTCACTATCGCATAAGAACAGTTTAGTTCTATTTAAATCCATTTTATACAAATGATCAGTTCTATTTCTAACAATTCAATTTAGCATGAGTACATTGTTTGTTAGAAACCTTTCTATTTTAAGCTATTCAATTTATTCAAACAGTTCTAATTCAACTAATTCAGTTTAGTATAAGTATAGATTTTGTTTACACACAGTTAAATGTCGAAACGGTTCTATATTAAACAATTCAGTTTAGCATAAGTACGCAGTTTAATTGTCAAAAAAGTTTCTATTTCAAACTATTTAGTTTAGTCAAACAGTTCCAATTCAAACAATTCAGTTTTGCATAGCTATGCAGTTTAGTTCTATTTAACCCATAGATAGGGCCCTATCAGGTGATACCACTCTACAGCCCCATCCCACTGAGAAATTGTCGAAAGGAGTGCACAGAAATACTAAATATATTTGAAATTAGATTTTTTTTTATATATGTTGTATACCATCACAATCAGAAAGAACGAATGATAAAGGAATCACAACACATCTTTTTTTATCGAAATATACGCCTCTTTATTCTTTATTAGAGTTGAAACTTCAGTAAATTTGTGGGAGAGACAGACAGGGACAAAAGGAGGAGGACTTGAATGACTTTGACACTACTATATTGACCCATAACTTCTTCTTAACCACTTTGTGCCACACTCATATTCAGGGCTCCACTTAGCACTCCTTAACCACGCTGTGCTTCCATATTCATATTTAGGCCCCTATTTAGCACTTCATCTGCTTCTTGGCCGCGGGTGTGCTTAACCGGAGGCCCGCTGTGGGCTGTTTCTCCAGCGGGGTGCTCAGCCACTCGCTAGAGTTCTCTATGAGTGACCGAATATCTTCTGGTCAAAGACTGAGATTGACCGTTACTCTGTTGGTACCTGTGTGTGTATAATTTCACTATGCCTGTGCATTGTTCTTCCGGCTCTGTCACGTGGGCTACTTACTCCTACGCATCGCTGCCTTCCTGTTTTACACAGGTACGTCTTGCAATCTATTTGTTTTCAAAGCTGGAACATCCGACTCTGGCAAGGGTCAATATGCAATACATAGACAAAAAAAATTATCCATAATTTAATCAACTCTGTATCACTTGCCGAGAGATAAGACGTCCCTTTCAAGTA
Organism: Sepioteuthis lessoniana; assembly: GCA_963585895.1. Lineage (NCBI taxonomy): Eukaryota > Metazoa > Mollusca > Cephalopoda > Myopsida > Loliginidae > Sepioteuthis > Sepioteuthis lessoniana. Next base: position 88,983,104 of record OY757910.1, on the reverse strand, counting down.
GAAAAACTGCAATGACAAAATATGAGAGAGAGAGAGAGAGAGAGAGAGAGAGAGAGAGAGAGAGAGAGAGAGAGAGAGAGAGGATATTAACTGAGAGCATACTCAACAGTTAAACGAGTTCGAAACAAATATATCAAAAGTTAAAACGAGGGTTGGATGATGTAAACCGTACACCGAAAAAGAAAGAAAGAACGAAAGAAATAAAGAATGGCAAAAATGATACACAAAGAGTGTTTTGAAAGTAATACTTCCTATTCATTGAATCTTTAAAGACAGGTTGGTTGGTTGGTTGTGCTTTATGGCATATCAACCTTTGTAGGTTATTCAATGCCAAATCCATTTCTACACAAATAATCAGTTTTATTTCAAGCAATTCACTTAGTATGAGTACACAGATTAATTGTCAAAAACATTTCTATTTCAAGCTATTCAGTTGATTCAAGCAGTTCTAATTCAACCAATTCAGTTTAGTATAAGTATATATATTTTTTTTACACACTGTCAAATGTCAAAACAGTTCTATATTAAACAATTCAGAAGAACTGTAAGAACAGTTTCAATGTCAAAAAACAGTTCCATTTCTAACAATTCAGTTTAGCATATGTACACAGTTTAAATTTAAGTACACAGTTTAATTGTCGAAAACATTTCTATATCAAAGTATTCAGTTTAGTCAAACCGTTCTAATTCAAACAATTCAGTTTAGTATAAGGACACAGTTTAGTTCTATTTAACCCATAGATAGGGCCCTATCAGGTGCTACAACTCCGGCCCAGAGTGGACCGGGGAGCAATGGCAATAAAGAGGTGCATCGCATTCCCTAAAGCTCCAGCATCACTGGAACCTCACCATCAGATTGTTTAGTGACATATCCAGGACACTCGTTGGGAGAGGGTCTTACCCCTCTGCAGAGGTACAGTCGGTGTAGTATACTGCCCCTACCGATTGGGCAATTTAAATATTTGTAAGTTGTTTGTGTGCAATATATATACTACCACAGGCAGTATTCTTCAATATTGGGCTGTTCCATAGTATTTTCCTCAGCATGTCTTGGTACCATTAATTCAAATAAATTAATCTAGATTAAGGCGTATTTTCTGAAGTCAGTATGTTTAGCCATTAAAGAAAAATGTTTTGCATCTCATCAGTTAGTTTATTTACGGCTAAATAGATTTAAAAAAAAGGAACAACTTTTAAATCGTTTTCTCAAATAATCAGTTCTTAGAAGACAATATAAAATTATTTCTATCTTTACCGGTTATAAATTTCGATCTATTTATTTTCTTTTTTCTCTTTCCTCAATATGAGCATTTCCTTCTTTTTCTTTATCTTCTCTATCAGCTACGTCTTCTTTTTCCCTTTTTTCTTTTTTAACTTCTTCCTAATTTTTCTTTAACCACTTTTTTCTTTTCTTTTCTTTTATTCCTCTTTTAATCTTCTTCTCATGCTTCTTCTTCCTCTTCCTCTCTCCCCATGTCAGTGACTGTATGGCATGCAGAGGATTAAGACTACCCCGAAAAGGGATGTTTTGGATATATCACTAAACTACATCTGATGGTGGGACTCCAGTTCTGAAGCTCTAAGGAAGATGAAATACCCCTTCATTGCCATTACTCCCAGGTCCACTTTGACTCGAAGTTGTACCTCTTAAAATCCCATCTATGGGTCGAATAGATAAGTTTAAAAATCATTCGTATTCGATAGAAATACTTGACGCTATATGACAGTAAATTATTTGTATTAAGATTATTTACTTGAAGCTGAAATTGTTTACTAAGGATTATTATTAGTAGTGACTGAAACTGTGGGCTAGCAAATAATTATTTAATAGAAATAATTACTTGAAACCATATAACTGTGGGCTAGCAAATAATTATTTAATAGAAATAATTACTTGAAACCATATAACTGTGGGCTAGCAAATAATTATTTAATAGAAATAATTACTTGAAACCATATAACTGTGGGCTAGCAAATAATTATTTAATAGAAATAATTACTTGAAACCATATAACTGTGGGCTAGCAAATAATTATTTAATAGAAATAATTACTTGAAACCATATAACTGTGGGCTAGCAAATAATTATTTAATAGAAATAATTACTTGAAACCATATAACTGTGAGCTAGCAAATAATTATTTAATAGAAATAATTACTTGAAACCATATAACTGTGTGCTAGCAAATAATTATTTAATAGAAATAATTACTCGAAACCATACAACTGTTTGTTTTTCTTTTATTATATCTTATTTTTGCTTAAAGGCATATCAAACGCTATGGTTTATTGAATGCAAAAGCCATCTTTTTAGAAAAAAAAGATAATGGGTTATGTAACCCATTGATGGGGGGATAAGGGGGCTCATCGTTTTCCCAAGTTTGAAAGTGAACGTGAGGGCGCAACTGGCGTTAAAATTCACTGTGGTGTCACAGTCCAGCGCGTTGCACTACTCTGCGGGGACTCCCAGACAATTGTGTGCAATTATTTGTATTAGATAAGAATACTTGATACCATATCACTGTGAAAATTATTTGTATTAGATAGGAATACTTCATGTAATCAGGTGCATAGTCGAGCGATTAAAGGGCTCAAAAAGGCCCGAAAGACCGGGGTTCAATCTCAGATCGAGTCATACCAAAGACTCAAAAAATAGTAGTTGATGCCTCCTTGCTTAATACTCCGCATTATAAGGTATGGATCAAGGAAAAAGTCGAGCAATCCAGGGAAAGGAATAGCACCCTTCTCTACACCTAGGTGTAGTAGCAATTGAAGAGGAAGCCTTCGGGTCCCCCTCGACTATAGACGACAAATTAAAACTACTTTTTAGATAGAAATACTTGATACCATATCACTGTCTGCAAATTATTTGTTTTAGATAAGAATACTTGATACCATATAAATGTGTGCAGATTATTTGTATAAGATAAGAATACTTGATATCATATAAATGTATGCAAATTATTTGTATTAGATAAGAATACTTGATGCCATATAACGATGTGCAAATTATTTGTTTTAGATAAGAATACTTGATACCATATAAATGTGTGCGGATTATTTGTATTAGATAAGAATACTTGATGCCATATAACCATGTGCAAATTATTTGTATTAGATAAGAATACTTGATGCCATATAACGATGTGCAAATTATTTGTTTTAGGTAAGAATACTTGATACCATATAAATGTGTGCAGATTATTTATGATAAGAATAATTTAGATAAGAATAATTGATATAATATTAGCGTGTGAAAAAACTTTTACGAAATGACAATTTAAATATAAATATACAATAAGGTGATTCCCTGACCACATGGCATACAATAACCCCACATGTATTGACATTCCATTAAAATCAATAAATGGTTCAATTTTCTTCTTCTTTTAGTCTTCCTTCTAGTTCTTGTCCTTTTTTCTCTTCTTCTGCTTTCTTTCATTCAAATCTTTCTCTTTCTTCTTTTCTTTTATCTCATTTTCTTTCTTTTCTCTTCCTTCCTTTCTTTTCCAGCCATCCGCCATCCATCTCTGTAATCCATATAATATTTTTGTGGTTTCTTCTTTTCCTAATTTGGATTGATGCTGAGATTAGTGTGTATTTTTTTTCTTTGAATCGAAATCTCATACATTATTTTTGAGCGTCATTTGAAATCTTTTCTTCTTGAAATTTTATACTTTCCTAGGAGCTAAAAGATAAAACGGCAACTTTCCTTTCTGATCAGTGAAATCGAAACTGAGATAAATAGAAGATAAAGTATTGAATAGGGCCATCACCATGGCATCAGCAATGTTATTATCAATAAGGAAGAAAGTATCATATAATGGAATCATCATCATCATCTTTATAAACAGCAGCAGCAGCAGCAGTTATTTTTAGACTATTGGTGGACAAAAGCCTTTTCAATCACTTCCATATCTTACAAGTAAACTCTACCACTCATCTATCCATCTTCAATCAGGTCGATTTATTTCTTGGGCACCATTCTACAAACCTTTGGCGCCATTCCTTCGTTCATACTCTATAAATTTAGACACACACACACACACACACACACACACACACACACACACACACACACACACATTGCCCAGTTGACTGGGGCTGTAGACTACACCGACTGCTTTTCTGCTGAGGGATAAGATCACCCCCACCAACGAGTGTCCAGGATATGACACTAAACAATCTAATGGTGGGGTTCCAGTAATTCTGGAGCTTTCGGGAATGTGGAGTACCCCTTTAGTGCCATCGCTCGCAGGTCCACTCTGGCCCGGAGTGGTAGCATCTGATAGGGCCCTATGTATGGGTTAAATAGAACTAACGGCATACTTATGCTAAACTGAATTGTTTGACTAAACTGAATAGCTTGAAAGAAAAATATTTTTGACAATTAAACCATACTTACATTTAAACTGTGTGCTTATGATAAACTGAATAATTTGAAATGGAACTGTTTTTTGACATTGAAACTGTACTTACACTAAACTGAATTGTTTAATATAGAACTGTTTTGACATTTAACTGTATGTAAACAAAATCTGTACTTATACTAAACTGAATTAGCTGAATTAGAACTACTTGACTAAACTGAATAGCTTGAAATAGAAATATTTTTGACAATTAAACTGTACTTACATTTAAACTGCGTACTTATCCTAAACTGAATTGTTTGAAATACAACTATTTTCATAAAAATGGATTTGGCGTTAAATAACCTAGGTTGATATGCCATAAAACCCAAATAACCAACCAACCACATACACACACGCGTATACATACACACACACACACACACATATATATATATATATATATATATATTATAATAGTGCAGACACACTGAACAGTGCTTGGTGATTGTCAATTTTTCATCAGATCAAGCTAATATATATATATATATATAGTCATACGCAATAGAGTCTACACTACCATAACTTACATAGGATCTAAATCGATAGTGAGCACTCCATCGCCACTAAGAAACATGTGATATGGTCCTAACCCTGCTGTAAAACAATGTTCACTTGTCGAAAAAAGAAAGATTTTCACCATAAATTTGATGTTTTCCTTTCTAAATATGACGACTAAGATTTGTAAATAATCCCTTAGAAATATATTTGGCAAAGCAGTTATATATATATATATATATATTCAAGCATATCACATTAACAATTGTCTTTCCAAGCCATTTCTGGCCCCGACGGCTGGGGCTGCAGAATATACGACTGCATCTCTACAGAGAGGTGAGACTCTCCCAAAGTGTGTCCTGATATGACATTAAACAATTTGATGGTGAGACTCCTGCAATGCCGGAGCTTTCGGGAATGCGGGGTACTTCGTTCCTAGGTTCACTCTGGTCCGGATTGGTAGCACCTACTATAGTTTATATGCTATAAAACCAAACCAAACACAACCAAACTAAACACTTTCCAGTGTTAATGGTCATTTTCAAGAGTATAGTCAAGATAATGATTTTTATTTAATTAATGACTTTATCATTTAGTTGTTTGTAAATTATTCCTTAGAAACATATTTGGCAATTTTGTTTCATATATATATATATATATAGAAAGAGAGAGCGAGAGCGAGGGAGAGACAGAGAGAGGGGGGAGGGAGGTGCTAGTAGTTTAAAGGTTAGCGCAGGGTAGACTGTGCTCTTAAACCATGGTATGGCAACTGGTCTAGGAGAAGGAAAACTCTGAATTCAAACGTGTTAAACTCTGCTTAGAAATGTCTCACTTCCTGCTCGTGCAGAGGGGGTTGAATATATATATATATATATTTCTATATATAATTTGAATTACAGAACTCAATGTTTGATAATAAAAGATTCAGTCAATAACTGTACAATATACCGAAAGTATATATATATATATATATATACTAATACTTTAGTTTGGTGAATTCATAAACAAAAAATGCTCAATATTGGTGATAAAGCGTATATATCGAAGTTTCGATAGTGTAGACACATCGCAAACGGTTCTTGTTGACTGTCAGTTTCTCGCCTATGCGATCACCAGACCAAACCATATATAATTGAAGCATATGAAACTTTTAGAAACGCGCGCGCGCACACACACACACACACACACACACACACACACATATATATATATATATATATATATATATATATATATATATATTAGGAATTTTACACTTCATATTAGCTCAGAAATCAATACGATGCTGCGTCCTTTAATTAAAATGTTCTTTTTGAAGTGGACGGCTTGCAACGAAATGCTATTTCAAAGGAATATTTTTGGCATCTTAAAATAATTCTTATCATAGTTATCAGAATTATTCTATTCATTAAATTGGATTTGTGAACATTATTCATGTTCTTCAGTTTATTTCAATCTTATATATTAAAGAGACCAGTTTAAATACCAAATTTATTTAAGTATGTTTTTTTAACATATTGTAATTTATTCAACAGCGTGGCTCGAACAAAGAGGATAATAAGTTACGTTAATTAAAAAAAAGTCTCTTACATTTGGTAATATGGTAGGAATAAAGGGAAAAAAAGTTCAAGTCATAACCAAATTATGACCCATACATGTATACGTTACGAACCTAGTGATCAACTTTGTATAACTTACACTGACATGCTTAGACTCTGGAGAACATATATCAAAACGAAATTTTGAGATACAAATTGATGACCAAATCCCGGACAGAAATCAGTCAAGTTTTAATCCTATTTACCCAACCCCTCCGCTCGGGCAGGATATGACACATGGTCAATTTTTAAGCGGAGTTTAACAGGTTTGAATTCAGAGTTTTCCTTCTCCTAGACTAGTTGCCTCACCAAGGCTGAAGAACCTCGTCTGTCCTACTATTTACCCATAGCTGGAGGGAGAATAATTGGATTCATACCTTTCCCAAGGGTATTAGTGCTATGTGAAATGCAATCAGTCTCGTCCAGGATTTGAACTCGTGTCGCCGTATCCAAATCCTTCGACGATAACCATTACACCACGGTCAAGTTTTAATTAATAAGAAAAGATTTTGTCATCTTGTAGAATTTGTAATTCCAGTGGGCCATAGAGTGAAAATGAAAGCGAAAATATATTTGGATCTTAGAGAGCTGAAGATACTGAGGAACGTCAAGGTGACTATAGTACCACTTGTAGTGGGAGCTCTTTGAATGATTCCCAAATGGCAAGAAAAGATACTGGGAGAACTATAGATCTGAGGAAGAATCGAGACAATACTTTCTATCACTTTTGAGATCAGATAAAATACTTAGAAGAGTCCTACAGATCCAAGAAGATTTGATGTCACTCAAGACTCCAGGGAAAACCATGTGTTTCAGTGGGTATGACAAACAACTACTACAACAACAATAATTGTTTTTATTATTTTTCGCAAGAACCTTAGATTTACTCGTTCCAGCGGGCCATTGAAGGAGAAAAAAAAAAAAAAGCGAAAAGATACACAAACATCTGGACCTAGAACTCCTGTGAAAAAAACACCAGTTACAGCTGGTGTAAAAAACTAGCCAGGAATCAAATAATAATGGTAATAATAATAATAACTAGTTATCTTGAGGATTTCGCAGTTCCAGCGGATCAGAGTGAAAATAAAAGAAAACGAAAAGACAAATACTTGGATATTGCTTGAGAGCTGAAAAAGCTGTGGAACATGAAAGTGACAATGAAACCAAAAACAATTGGAGCGTAAAAAAATCTCCAAGGGCTTGGAAAAGAGACTAGGGGAAATGGAAGGATTGAAACCATTCAGATCACTGTATTTGTGAGATAGGCAACAATAAGTAGAGTCCTGGAGACCCGAGGTGACTTGCTGTAACGTAGACTCCAGTGAGCGGTCACCAGCTGACACCTATTTGAAAAACTCAGAAGGATTGAAATAATAATAATAATACTAAAAATAATAATAACCGACAATGCATCATATACAAATGAATAAAATGTCCTATTTGTACTACTTGGGAAAAAATGGCGCTGAGAGAGATTGAGAAACATCTTAAGGAATAGATTTGTAGGTTTGATTTAAATTTCTACAAACCAATGACTTTAAGTTTTATATACCGGCAGAAGGAAAGAGAGGAACGACAATAATAATGTATATATATATATATATATATATATATATATATATATATATATATATATATATATATATCTTCTTATTGTTTATTAAGAAAGGTGCGAAATTAGTTGGCAAAATAGTTGAGTGAAGAGAGTCGGGATAAACAAAGACCCGCTAAGATTTACACCTAAATCTTTTTCTTATTCTCATCTATTTGGTTAGATTCTCTGGTCTTCTGTCAGGGACGTCTTTAAGTCGTCTTTGGTTTATCTTTGTCTCCATGTCCGCTTCCGTTCTTATATATAGATACAAAGACTGTTGGATTTTCGACGTTTTTATTCACCCAGTTTCCCACGTCAACCGTACGGCTGGAGAATTAGTCATCTTAAGCGTCCGTTCGTTACAGTTCCTTGGACTACTCTATTTCTCTACCTAACTCACCCGTTCTCAAGACTAAAGCAACAATCAGAGAAATGCTTAAAAGGTCAGTCAAGGGTGAAGTCTTGTCTATCATATTATTGATTATTTTCTATGACTCTTTTTCAAACGAATCAGCAATCAACTTTTTGAATTTATATATTTTGAATTCTACTTTAATTAGCGATCTATTCATTATGTAACTGTTGTGATGCTGGCAAAAGAAAGACACGGGGAACACAAAAAGGTAGATAGAAAAACATATATATTTAAGCAACAGAAACAAGATACAAGTGAACTGGGTTAGACAGTAGTTAGTAAGTAGCTGAGAGTCCAGTCGGTTAGCGACTATTGTCCATTACGCAAGTCGTATTACGCGTGATTGTGTCACTTGGGTCTGGATCGGTATTTATCTTCCGGCCCACTAACCGGTGGAGAATGGCACAAGGGCTTTTTAAGGTGGATTCAGGCGCAGGGCCGGAGCCAACACACGCTCGGCATTTTCTAAAAATAGCTCGGGCCCCGTCGGTGTTCCCCTAAAGAAAGGCACTTCAGGCGCCAGGCAATCAACCTAACCCCTCCAAAGTGGGCCAAAGCCTGGGGGACGGCCCCATGAGGCCAGAGGAAACTCCAGTGCCGAGGCACACCCGACTGGAACCCACAGCCAGCCGAAGTACTACCCAACAACTGCAGAGATGGACCAGACACGTGTGTCTGGATCGCCTCTGGTAAATACCGTTGACGTGTATTTATGGAAGAGGGCGAGTCCAACATGTAGGGAGTACAACAGTAACAAATGTAGCACAGTTGGTAAAGCAGCTGTTGTGTTAACAAAACTAAGATGATGTTAGTTTGAATCTCACAGAAAGCTTATATTTTATAATTTGTGCTTACCTTGTAGTTGCAAATTGATGACTCGAGTGAGTTGCGATACAAAGATTACTAAAAATTAACGGTAAGAAAATATTGGTCCAAATTGTCAAAAATTAAAAATCAATCAAAGACTAATAGTACACTGAGTACATGCCCGCTCGAAAGCTTAACAAATCTTAAATCATATTTCTTATCGCAAACTTCGCTTCAAGATATCATAAAATGCGGAAATAAACTTTTTTTTTTTACAAATAACTAATAGAAAATAAGCTTTAACTTTGTTTTCCACAAACAGCATCTGTTTGCTTGTTTGTGTTGTTTAATGTTTAAACCTTCTAGGGTTATTTAAAGCCAAATTCATCCTGCGAGAATAACAGTAGTGGTACAATTTGACCGATAGCTGGGAGGATAAGGGGGTTCATACCTTTCCCCAAGAGTATTTGTCCGAAAGTAAATGTAATAGCGCGACTGGATCTCGAACTCGCTTACTACGATTCCGCAGTCCAGCGCTTTAACCATTACACCACGAGGACACCCCCTCCATCTAACTCTGTCTTCCTCAAACACCATTTAACTGTGAGCAAAAAAAAAAAAAAAAATGATTGGTATTAAATAGAATTATTAGAATTGATAAGAATACTTGTAACCTTTTAACCGGTCGCAAACAAATGATTAATGTTTAATAGAATTATTAGTATTGAATAGAAATACTTGTAACCTTTCATTTGTGAGCAAAAAACGAGCTCAAGCAACTTCTTTAAAAATAAAGTTACTTACAAACTATTCGTTTACAAATCATATACACATATAAACAGGATTTGGCATGAAATAACCCACAAGGGTTAATATGCCATAAAACACCAACCAACCAACCAATCAACCTAAATCAAACGCTGTTACTTTGCTTCGTTCCACAGACAGCCTCTCTTATAAAGAATTGATCAGCTCATATTTTGATTGCACTGAAGCAGATCATGATGAAATAGTTTATACTTAAAAAAGATATTCAAGTAGATATTTCTGTTTTAAAGAAGATATTAAATGTCTGTTCAATAATGGATTCAACGCCCATGTTCTCAGATAAACATCAGTCATAAAGATCGAAGTTTAAAAAAAAAATGATTTTCCGGAACTGTTGTTAAGACAAGGCGGCTTTATATAAATAGAAACCTTTATGTTTTCCTTTTACGGCCCCGTTTAGTAATTATTACATTATATCTAAGGATAAAAATTTGCGTTTATTGCCAGTTTGTTAAGTCGATAAAAATTTCATTAGAACAGAGAGAGAGAGAGAGAGAGAGAGAGAGAGAGAGAGAGAGAGAATAAAAATAATGAAGACAAATGAATCAATTGTAAGCTTTGATTTTGTGAGAGCGTAAGAGAGATAGATAGATAGATAGATAGATAGTGAGAGAGAGAGAGAGAGAGAGAGAGTTTAATACAGACTCCAGTAAGTGCATGGAAAGCTCACTAATTTCTTAGCTATAAAGCATTTTTTCAAACAACTCAGCCAACACAGGCAGGATACTACACACAATGTCAATTTTTAAACGGAGTAAAACTGATTTTTAATTCTGAGTTTTCCTTCTTCTAGATTGGTCGCCTTACCAAGGCTAAAAACTTTAGTCTGCTCTATTATTTACCCATAGCAGGTTTGAGGGAAGAGATGTACTCATGCCTTTCCAAGGAGGATTTGCCCAATGGGAAGCAAACTGTCTCGTCCGGAATCTGGACGCCTGTTGCCGATTCCATTTCCAACGAAAAGAACCGTTACACTAAGCGCGCCTCTTTGTCATTGATTAGACCTTGATAGATTGATTGAGAGTCGACTATCTTCCCTAGCATTTCTCTGTATCTCCCTCACATTGTGCTGAACTCATTTATCTAAACAATTTAATTTTTGCATCGTGTATAGTGTGCGTAAAAAAAGAAGAAATTTTTAATTCTATAGCAATAAGCAAAAGAGACTTGCAGATAATTCTTAGCGTGCTTGATCATCACACACACACATATCTTACCCCTTACTTCTGGCCTTGTACCAGACTAAGCTAAGCTAAGTAACTGAAAACAAATTAATTGCTTTTCTAAGAGTTTATGTTCTAGAGGCCCAAATGGTGCAATGGACATGGCAACGGGAGTTCCAAGGTTGTTCGGGTCAATTTTGTTTTTGCTCACGTGAAAGGCATGAATCCATCTCTCCTTTACCCAGCTTTGAGTAAAATAGTCGTATAGACTAGGCTCTGCAACCGTTCAAGGAACAGAAAAACGCCGAATACAAACTAACATAAAAATTTGCCTTGTGTCGCATACTACCCGGTGGGTTGGCAAAAAACCTTGTATCATAGGTCAGTTACTAATAAATAGTGCATTTGATCATCACTAGTTGGCGACCGTAGTCGAGGGCGACCAGAAGGCTCTCTTTTTGATAGCTACAACACTGAGGGTAGGGGAGAGCGCGACTCCTTTCCATGGATTGGTCCACTTTACCCTTGATACGTACATTATATTGCTGAGTGTTAAGCAAGGAGGTATCAAGTACCATTTTAAAAGTCTTTGGTATGACTCGACCTGGGATTGAACCCAGGTCTCTCGGCCTATTGGCCAATACTGTACCCGCTAGGCCAATGAGCCAGTTCCGATCATCTTTATTATGTCCTTGTGTCAGACCTAAACGTTGCTTCCCCCTTTTTTTAGGAGAAGCTTATATGGTATTATGATAAGCACGATATTCTTGCAAATTAATCATTAATGAATAGTGTGCCCGATCCAAACAGAGTGCCCTATACTTATGGCCTTGTGAGAAATCTAAGCTGCGCTTAGTTATGTTTAAGAATGCACCACACCTGTTATAACATGTGCATTCAACCTGGTAAAGGTTTGTTTGTTAGTTCGATTCTCATAGTGCGCTTCATGCTTCTTAGTCTTGTGTCACAACTAAGCTAATCGTAAAGACCTTACAATAAGATCGATTCTCACAGGGTGCCTCATGTTTCTGATCTTGTCAAACAAAGGCAAGCCTAGTTTAATGACATCGTGTGGTTTAATTTTCGTGGAAATAAATAGGAGGCATTACTTTCGGTGCTCTATTCGTTCACTTTCGGTGCTCTATTCGTTTACACACACACACACACATATATATATATATATATATATATATAGGCGCGTAGTATATAAGTACACCTGTTTAATCGAGAAGCCACGTAAAAAAAAGCACCCTTAGTGGGAATCAGCATATATGTATAAGTGCATTCATGTTATTTCAGGGATTTTATCGTGTTTTTTTCATATATATATATATATATATATATATATATATATTGAATAAATCTCTGCACTTTAATATTTTTTCGGAGTCATAAAATTCTAATCCTAGAGAAAAAAGTATGGTTAATAGAAAAGAAATAAAAAATAACTGATCCCTCATCCTTCATCGGAAATATTAGGGAGACAAGGAAATCAGTTACTTAAAAGGAAGATATGAATTCTATTCTGCTGAAAAAAAAAGTTCGTAAAAATATGGGAGTAGCCACTGGCTAATTACATATAGGATGATGGAACTTCTAAGGGCGATAACGTACGGTAATACTGCTTCTCTTATCATTTTATTTTCAAAGAAATCATAATTCTCTTATACCGTATTGCTGAATCTTAGGCTCCCCACAAAAAAAAAAAAAAAAAAAAAAAGCGAAAACAAACAACATTATTAATTTTTATTTAATTTCGGACTTCATTTTTCAAAACACACTATTCCTGAAGACAGAAAAAAAAAAAAACTACGCAAAACGACGTTATTTTACGAGAACTTAGCAGAGAGAATATTGAATAAAATTTGGTTTCTCACTTAAATAAAATAAATAAAAAGAAGTATTTCTTGAAAGACTTCTTAAATACTCTAAATTTATAATCTTTTATCAAAGGTATTTTTTAAACAACAGAGAGCTGCCGAGGAACTTCACGATCTTCAATGATCTATCTATCTATCTATCTATCTATCTATATTTTTGTAGTAAAATAATTTTCGACGCATTTTATAGTAAAATCATTTGCAATGCATTTCTATATTAGCAATGATCAAAGCAATTTTTGTTTTTTATTAGTTGAGAGAATCCTTGTTTCTTTTTATGGCGTTTTTCGATTTTGTTAGCTCTTCTGAAAGTTTTTGACTGTTAGCAACGCACTTCTCGGTTTTATTTCAAAGGACAAGTAATTACCCTTTATAGGCTTAAACCATTTTTTGTGCTATACAACCACTCAGGGTTTAATTTCCTTCTACTTCACAGATTAGGCGAGTAACTTCAGCGACTTTGAGACCAAGTTTAGTGTAAGGTTCTAGAATCGCAGGATTATCAATAATTTTATCTAACATTATGAAATTTAGAACAAAAGGTACATATAAATAGTATAGATAATAATAATAATAATAATAATAATAATAATAATAATAATAATATATACAAGAGTCATTATATAAATAAGGAGATTTTTTTATAGCAAAATACATTTTTTTAGGATTACGTTTCTATTAATATAAACTCTGCAATGTTTGAAATTGGTTTATAGCAAAAATTACATTAATCTCGCAAAGAAATTTGTTTTCAAGCAATTCAAGATGGCAGTAAATCAAACTATGCAGTAGGCTTGAATAGAATTCTGTTATTAAATTTTTGGTTACTGAGAAGTGCAACCAATTTGAAATTTATTGAAGGATGTGTGATGTGTACGGAGAAGCATGTTTGAGTAAAAAAAAAAATCACAAATGAGCAGAGCATGTGTTTGCCACGACGATCTTAAGTCGAAAAGACAGTCAATAGAGTGGAAACACTGACTCTTCAGCAAGGAACGTTCTGGGCGTAGCGGTCTGTAAAAAAAAATAAAAAAACTCATACTGATAATCTTCAGGGACATGAAAGGACCCATCACTATTGATTAACTTGAAAAAGGTACAACCGTTAACAAAGCTCCCTATTGCCAACTCTTTTGGTAAAATTTACCTTATTTATTGAATAACCTTCGTATATGATGACATTAAGAACATATTGAAAGCATTGAAAATTTTCAGATTTGTACATGAAATAAACTATGGAATAACGGTCTATAAAACCTCCAAATAGTTTTGATAGACTAATAATTCATCATCATCATCATCATGACGTGCGGCTAGCACGGATATCCCTGCCCCTCTCTCTCCACGTCTCCCTATCATTCATCGTCTTTGGCAGGTCTTCGGGGTTACAACCCGTGTCATCACATGGCTGCTGTATGAATGTTCGAGCTGGTCGTCCTGCTTTTGATTGGCCATATGCGGGGGTCCACAGGAGCACATCACTTACGATCTCGTCTTTGCTTCTCCAGCTGTGTCCGGCGTGTCTGGTTCGTCTAGCTTGTATAGTTTTCGTGATAGGTGGTAGGTGGCCGTACAGTTGGCGCTGTGTGGGGTGTTGCTGCCTGGACTTGTTCAATATTGCTCGCAACATTCTTGTATAATTGCCGTCGAGCTTCTTCTCCAACCGTTTAGTCAGCGTCCATGTACTGCATCCATACAGCAGTATCGACACGACCGCCGCCTGGAAGAAACTGCGTTTCATTTTATCGGTCAGGTTTGATTTCCATATGATCGAAAGCCAATCGATAGCTGTCCACGCCTTCGTTAGCCGTGTGTCGATGTCTTTTTCGGTTGATGAGACGCTGCTTCCTAGGTAGGTGAATTTGTCAACCATTTTCAGGGAGGTTCCGTCTAGTGTGGAGATGTCGCCTTTCTGATTAAAGCACATAAATTCAGTTTTCTGTGCATTGACATGGAGTCCAATGTCAGCAGCGGCTCGTTCCAAACTATGCAGTAGTGTTTCGGCTTGGTTGGGTGTATTGGCCAGTAGCGCCATGTCATCGGCGTCGTCGGCGTCGGTAATTGTTTTTGCGGGGTACCTTCTGCTTCTTATCTTTGTCAGCTCAAAGCCGTTTTCCCTAATGTTATCGATCGATGTCCTAAGTACGTAGTCTAGACAGATGATTAAGAGGTATGGGGCAAGCGTGTCCCCTTGTAGTACTCCTGCTACAATGTCGAAGTAATCTGTGTCTCCATCCGGTGAACGCACTTTCACTTTGGTGTTCCTGTAGAGAATCATTATTGCTGCTACGGTTTCTTCTGGTAGGTCGTATGCTAGTAGTATTTGTTCCATCTTCCCTCTGTGAATGGAATCGAAGGCCTTGGTAAAATCGACAAATAGTAATGTCGCCTGTAAGTTTTTTGCCCTCACGCCTTCTAGGATTCTACGAATGCTAATAATTCAATATATCAAAAGTTTTGAAAAATAAATATCACATATAACTGGCTAAGAATGGCGAGATGCGAATAAATCTGTGAATACTAAGTGAAATAAAGGGCGAAGTGAGGTAATAAGTTTCTATAAAATGTGTATTTTTATGATTGGACTCAATAAAAAACATCGTAGACTTTGATTTTTTGAGAGAAATCTGTTGATTTGATTTAGGTGGGCTTCTCGCTTGTTAAATCCGTACACACCTGTCTACGCTCCCGATCTATCTATCTATCTATCTATCTATCTATTTGATAGAAACAATTCTAAGATTTTTTTATATAAGATAGAATCAAATATAAGAAATTTAAGGCAATAAAAATCAATGAAGAATTATAAAAAGAACCCAGGCTATTTTTTAACAGATCATGTATAAGAAAAAGACTTCCACCGAACGATGTAATTGCAACTCAACAAAAAGATGGCATATCACTAGATTTTAATTA
This sequence comes from Sepioteuthis lessoniana, assembly GCA_963585895.1. Taxonomy (NCBI): domain Eukaryota; kingdom Metazoa; phylum Mollusca; class Cephalopoda; order Myopsida; family Loliginidae; genus Sepioteuthis; species Sepioteuthis lessoniana. Next base: position 88,966,996 of record OY757910.1, on the reverse strand, counting down.
AAGTAATTTAATTACAATGCTCTAATTTTGAGAATAAAGCAATTTCCAGCATATTTTATGTGTAAATGATGATTTTGTATGGACGTGTATTAAATTCTAAACATATTTCTGTTATTTATGCAAACTTTTCTGTTTGTGTTGAACAAAAAGTTAAAAAGAAAATGCATTATCTGAAAGGGGAAAATAAGGAAAGAAAGACAGCAAAATAAATAAATAAATAAATAAATAAAAATGAAATGTAAAAAAAGAAAAAAGAAAGAAAGAAACTGGGGCTTGGCATCATCAACTCGGCGTTTTCTTACCAAAATATAAGATGCGACTTTATTTATGAGGTGGTTCATCTCATTTATACAAAGCTTTAAACGAAATAAAGTTAAAAAAAAATCTGTGGAATTGTCCTGAGATTTAAGACCTCATGCTCAGGGGCATTTTAATTAAAATGGAGAATTATAGGAGATTGAAAAACTCAGCAATCTAACCCCCATAAAAAAAACAAAGCAAAACATAGCAAAAACACCCCGTCAAAAAAAAAAAAAAACAAAAAAAAAAAGAAAAAGAAAAAAAAAACAAGCAAACAAACAAACAAAAGATCAAAAAGGAAACAAAAACCTTTAGCAGAATCCAGACCGAATATTACTAAAATATCGTCACCCCCTCCACATACAGATATATGTGTCGATTTATGTATGCATGTATATATATGTTTGCCATATATATACAGATATATATATATACATATGTGTGTGGTGTGGTGTGGTGTGTGTGTGTGTGTGTGTGTGTGTGTGTGTGTGTGTGTGTGTGTGTGATGTGGTGTTTGTAAGATGTGGGATGTGTGTTTATCGTTACAATAATGTTTATATTTTTTGTCTGATATATAGTATACAATTCAATGATATCTATCTAAATAGAACAATATCAAATATCGTCACTCACCCCTCCCACATACGTATATATATATATATATATATATATATATATATATATATATATATATATATATATGCCTGTCGTTCCATAAAATTTCAACAATATTCAGAGAATTTATCTGATAATATATCCAAATCAATAAAACGTTACTAAATAACATAAGTATGAAATAGACTTCATATTTACCCAAATAAATAAAAAATTCAGCCCTTAAGAAATTTCAATAATGTCTCTTTAAAAGTTTTAACGTCAAAACACATTCCCATAATATCACGACCTGTTCACTGTGATAAACAGGACAACACTTTTTCTATTTGATCTTTTCAAAACCTTTCCAGTCGTGTTTGAAAATGTTTTTATGAGAAAGAGCAAAACACTACATAAGAAATAAAACAATTCTACCACTATCATCAGGTTATCAAGTTTTATTTCTTTACGTATATATATATATATATATATATATATATATATATATATATATATATATATATATATATATAATCATCCACAAACAGACTGTTTTGTTGTATCACAATTCATCAGAGTTGCTTAACACACAAGACGGGATCGAAACCCGACTGACGTAAAGTCAGGCGGATATCTTACCCTTAAGAAGTCATTCTCAGCGTTAGCGAAGGAATTTTTTAAGTACATATTTGTACATATACGTTATCAGCTACCAGAGTGCTCAGTTCATGAGAAGAGCTTTGCATTTACGAGTATGTAGCAGCTGGCAATTTCCCACTTGAAATTTTAAAATATCTGGAAAAGATTAGAATGATAACAAAACGTTTCATTTGGATCAGGCTACGATCATCAGAGGTCAGAAACTTTTACTAACGGTTTTGACTTGTTCAACTTGTAGGTTTTATATCATTTCTGTTTTGAGTTCAAGGTATAGATTCGCTTTTTTTTAGTTCGAGGGAAATAATTTTTTTTGAGTTTGAGGAATACATTGTTTTTTGTTGTTTTTTTTCAAATTTTTTATATATACGAGGATCATTAAATAAGTTTCCAGACTTTTTTCGTATGGCCACTTTTATTGATAGTACACACATGCAACTCTAATCTCCTTCGAAGTAATCTCCTCCGGCTGCTATGCACTTGTTCTACCGTTGCAACAACTCCTGGAAGGCTCCATGGAAGTCCTCTTGTGTGAGCGTGTCAATGACCTTCGTCACAGCCTCTTTCATCTCCTCAATTGTCTCATAACGACAGCCTCTGAGCTTAGGGAATAACCAAAAGTCACAGGGACCAAGGTCTGGACTATAGGGAGGGTAAGGAACTGTCTCGATGCCCATATTGGTTAAATAGTCAGTGACAAGGATGGAGTTGTGGACTGGTGCATTGTCCTGGTGGAAATGCCACTGACCCGATTTGAACAGTGCTAGCCTCTTCCCAAGGAATCTCTTCCTGAACTCCCTTAAAACCTCAACATAGTAACCCTAACCCTAACCCTTTGGCCAATCAACTCTGGTGTATTGACTTCCTTACTCCTCCCACACTTTTCATCGTCTCTCACAGACTCCCTGTCTTCCTTGAATCTGATGCTCGATTCATGCAAGATGGTCGAAAAGCAGTCTGAAGCATTCCATACGTTTCTGTTGCATTTTTTCCAAGTTTAAATCACAATTTTATTGCATATCGTTCTTCTGAAGTGTCCTCACGTCCAGATTGCATTTTTAAAAATTTACCATCTGTGACAATCAGGCTTTAGCAGGGTGTATTTCAATTGCTGCTGTAGCTGTTAATTTAAACCTGAAATCATAAAAATTGGTCTGTCATCTCATAATATGTATAGCAATAACATTGTGAATTTTCAAGAGTCTTCGACAATTTTAAAAGCCTGTACAAAAAAGTCTGAATCCTTATTGAATGTACCACGTATTCTACTGCAAAACATTTTTAATAGATATCCCACTGCAACATTTTTATTCATATTTACAGCAACTTTTTTAATATAAGTTCCACTGCAATTTTTTTTTTTATAGATATTCCACTGCAAGCGTGAACTGATCTACATCTTTGCAGAGGAGTAGCTCTTGTAGAGTATATATATATATATATATATATATATAAAGTAAGTAGGCGACCATAGTCGAGGGTGACCCGAAGGCTCCCTTTTCGATAGCTTACTACACCAAGGTGTATGGGAGGGCGCTACTCCTTTCCCTGGATTGCTCCACTTTACCCTTGATCCGTACCTTATAATGCTGAGTGTTAAGCAAGGAGGCATCAAGTACCATTTTTTGAGTCTTTGGTATGACTCGGCCTGGGATTGAACCCAGGTCTCCCGGGCGATTGGCGAACACTCTAACCGCTAGGTCAATGTCCGGTATATTATCTAGTCCTACTCGAAAGTTTGGGGAATACGAACACGATCATTTGACAATCACTTTCGAAAAAATAAATTACTTCAAGTTTATGCTCTGGCTTACAAAAATACCTGATATAAAAGTCTTCTAACACAGACAAATTGCTCTGTTTCCTATGAAAATTGAACAGCCTTGAAGTTGTTACTAAAGGTTTCACGTAGAGCAGACTACTATCATCAGACAACGGGAACTTTTTCAGTTTAGGAAACAATACATTTGTAGAGAGGTCTGGTGGTATGGAGGGTGCTGCGTGACGGAGGCTGAGTTGAATAGATGTCTTTTTATGTATTATTTTGTCAATAAGCAGTAATTCACAGAATATGTCTTTAATTGGAATCATTTTGAGAATTATTTTTTTTTATTTATTGCGGACTTTTTGTCCTCATCTTGGTCGTTTTTTTTTTTTTTTGTTTCTTCTTTCACTACGTTTCGGCCAAATTTCACCTCTGGCCTTCTTCAGGTGATTTTACCGCGACCTCGGATAGGAATGCTGAGTCTTGTAACCGTATCTCCAGTAATTACTGCCTTCCATAGTTGTTGTCTATCGCACCACTAATTCTCAGTTCACAGAATATGTTTTTGTGTAAGTATTAATTTTTGTACGTGTACGATGTACGTAAATGTTTTTTGTTGCTTACTCTAGTATCAATTTTAAATTCCTTAGAGGATAAAATTTGGTGAGTGTCATGAAATTCGGGACTGATATCTATGGTTAAGCGGCTGGTATATTTAAGATTTTGATCTGTTTTCTTTGAACTGCTACAGAAGAGGTGATAGCCGGTATTCTGGCCCACTTGCTTTGGGCGGCAAAATAGAGAAAAGTTATTTATGGGGTCTTTTTCTATTTTTAGATTTGATGAAACATTTGTGTTTAAGACCGTTAAATGAGTTTGTAAGGATACGGCCTCAAATGCAGTATTCTGGAAGATCCCTAAAATCTTCAGATTTATATTTTTTTTAAAACCGAAGTCAACAGCCCTTTGATCAGAATGGTCGCAACTTTTTCGTGGATCTCTTATACTTAGAAGTGTCTTTGACAGTTGAATTCATCATCGTTTTAATGGATAGTCGAAGGAGCAGAAGAAGAAGAAAAAAAAAGAAGGAAGAGGATTAAATCAACAAAGAAAAAGAAAAAGAACGAGTTAAAATAGAAAAAGAAGAAAAATGGTTGTAGAAAGCAGAAAAAATGAGTGTAGTTGCTGTTGCAACAGAGAAAAGGAAAAGAAAAAGCAAAGAAGAAAGATGAGAAGAGAATCCAAAGAATGAAAACAAAGAAGAGAAACCACAACGCCATCTGCAAGATAAGAAGGGAAAAAAAGAATGTTTTACTAATGATTATAAAAGAACTTGTGCAAAGGCTACTACAAATTTAAATCGATGATCCTTCGCTGAAGCGAAAGAAACGTTCTCTCTCTCTCTGTTTCATTTTTTAAAATTCTTTGATTTAATTCTATCAGACAAAATCTTAAACTGCACGAATTAGTCACGTGAATCTATAAATTATCACTTTTTGAACGCACGGCACCAAGGATGTATATACCAATGCAAGTACACATACACGTAAACGCGCGCATGCGCTAACACTTAACCCACAAAAGCAGACGTACGCGATCATATTCATAGGCGCATTGATATCTCAACTAAAGTTTGTGACGATACAAAGACGCTAACCGTTGCTTATGCACGAGTGTGCGCGCAGAGTGAAATAGGATACACAAATATTGTAACAGAAAAATTCAGATTTGATCTAAAAATATACTTACATAAAATTTTGGACTGCGATATATTCATATTTTTAGTTACAGGTTTTCAATGATGTAGAATTTGGTTATAAATAAACCTAACATCTATTTTCATTGTATAATGACCGATGAGAAATAATGAAATCCAAGTATCTTTTGTTTAAAAGAACACACACACACACACACACACACATATATATATATATATATATATAAGGAGAGCATAGACACAAAGTCAGCAACGGTTGGTGAGTTTATCACATATGTGATCATCGGACTATTTTCAATGATTGCATAGGCGAGAAACTGATAGTTACCAAGTACTGATGAATTCGTGTCTGAGGGGTCCTAACTTAGATGTACATGTTCTATCACCGATATTGACCACACTTTATTTATAAATATAGCAAAACCATATTATCACTATTTAACTCTTTGTTAATTTTTCGCGCTATTTTTAGCTGGTGGGCTTTTACAGGAATCTGAGTGACATACAAGTCTCTTCAGGTCTCCAGGACTCTGCTCAGTATTATTACCGCTCTTTGCAATGCAGTAGTTTGGATGGTCTCGATTATCTCACTGATTTCAGTTCCTCCAGTCCCTTCTCCGAGCTCTTGTGGACCGTTCCGAGTGCATCAATTACAATCGGTAATACTTTGACCCTCATGTTCCACAGTTTTTTCAGTTCGCTGGCAAAGTCCAAGTATTTGTTAATTTTTTCGCTTTCTTTGATTTTCTGTGTTTCACTGGAATAGCAAAATCTTCTTGACGGAAAAACCTCATTTTTTATTTATTAGCAATAAATCTGGTCCTCTGGCAGGAGTTAGATGATCCATCTTTATCTCAAAATCCCTGAGAATTTTATGAATCTCATGCTCTAGAACGGATTATTATCCATCTTTATCTCAAAATCCCTGAGAATTTTATGGATCGCATTCTCTAGAAGGGATTATTATCCATCTTTATCTCAAAATACCTGTGAATTTTATGGATCTCATTCTCTAGAACGGATTATTATAATTGTTGTTATTACTGTTAATACTATTATAATAATCCAAACTCTCTCTCTCTCTCTCTCTCTCTCTCTCTCTCTCTCGGCATCCACCACAATCATTCATCGCTCTTGGCAGGTCTTCTAGGTAGCACCTTGTGTCCGTACAAAGCTGATGTAAGTAAATTTTTGCTAGTTGGCCGACACTGGCACATCCACGTGCAAGAGTCCATCAAAGAATATCGCTAATAAGTCCGTCCTTGCTTCTCTATCAGTGCACCACATGCCATCTTCGTCTTACGTGGATGAATTGTAAGATGAGAGATTAGTATTCGTACAGATACTGTTTTATGGGGTGCTGCATCCAGGTTTTATTTAAGACTGCCTCTAGCATACATGTAGCTTTTTCTCTATGCATTTTGTTAGTGTCCATGTGGTGCATCCATGTAGTAGTATGGACACAGCTACAGCTTGGAAGAAATACCGTTTTATTTTATCGGATATATCAGGCTTCTATATGACGGATAACCTGTCAATAGAATCCTACGCTTTTACCAGGCATTTTTGACTTCTCTTTCAGGATATGAGGTGTTGCTATCAAGGTATGTGAAATGGTTTACTAATTTTAGAGGCTTACCATTTCAAGCAGAGACGGATCCTCGTTTAAAACACATGTACTCTGTTTTATTTGCATTAACGTAGAGACTATTGCTTCCCTTTGCTTGTTCTAGGCTATACAGAAGGGATACTGCTTGGTTAGGTGTATTTGTGAGAATCGCTAGGTCGTCTACATAGTCTGTATCTGTCAGTTACTCCGGGATATCATCTGCTTCTTGTCTTTAATATATATATATATATATATATATAAAAGTAAATAAATAAATAAATAAGTTGCCCGACCGTATTAACTTTTTAAAAAATTTCTTTTTAATCCCTAAATATTATTCCTCCGGTCTCTGTAATATGAAAATATATCAAGATTTTTTAGTTGTAAAACTTTCGTTTCTTGACTGATTAAACGATGAAAACCTTTATGTTTCTTACCATACATAAAAGTAAGTAAATTTACCGACTGTAGTTGAGGGCGACCCGAAGTACTACACTGAAGTGTAGGAGAGGGCACTACCCCTTTTCTTGGAATGCTCGACTTTACCACTGATTCATACCTTATAATGCTGAGTGTTAAGCAAGGAGGTATCAAGTACTTTTTTTATTCTTTGGTATGACACGATCTGGGATTGAATCCCGGCCTCCCGGGCCATTGGCGAACACTCTACTAATGAGCCCGTATGACAATATTCTATACGTAGGTATTTGAATTGTTTATATATGGCGTCGCAACTTCCGGAAAGCCTTGGGTAAAAACTGTTCTCTTTTTGTTATATCCTAAATAAGCGAAATCTTATGAACAAGTAATTCCTCATTGTTCGGCGAATGGTCAGGAAAAAAAAGAAAACAAGACAAAAAAGTCTAACACCTAGTTTCCAAAGTCATTATTGAAGTAGATAACATACTTGCACCAGTTTTTACGCACGGGCCCACGAAGAATATTTTACACGGATCTGTATCAGTACAATCTTAAATCTAGTTCAAAATTAATCAAACTTGTGGTTAATAACAAAAATATATACAGTGTGCAATGGGTAACTTGTCGCTGTTTTAAATTATTCATTTTAAGCATGCGTTTCATTTATTTCGGCTTTTTTTAAAATTCTGTGCAACAAACTAGAATCAGTTGGGCACCATCAGTGAGTAAAGAATCACAATGACACAATTTACTCCTTCAGAAATTTGGAAATATTATACTGTACTGTGGCATTCACACCGGAAGCTCCAATACGAAAATTTCAACACTGTTTGATTGTCAGTCTGAGAACAGATTCATATTCATAGAGATGAAAATCAAGCACCCAGTCCACATGTTAGTGTTTGGAGTTGTCACTAGCGATGGTGACGTTGTGGTTTCAATCATCTTATATGGCCTCACATTTCAACATGAAGGGCTGCATAGTGCTCCCCTAGATCGGGAGGGTGGAAGATCTTATATCTGGCAAAAGGACTCTGCACCATGCAACACCAGCCGGAGAATCCAAGTTTGGTCGTCAAAAAATTTTTGCGCCGACACCACTCCAAATATCTGTCTGCCCAACTCCCCAGATTGCAATCTCCTTGATTATTATGTGTCAGTCGCGGTTAAGTCAGATACTAAAGATAAACTGAAGGCAAGGATAAAGGCAGCGTTTGCCAATTTAAACAATATCATCGGAAATGTTTGCATGATATTCCAAAGTCAAGAGGCTTTGGTTGAAGCCAATGGCGATTTCCTTGAATGAATTTAATCTATACTATTTCAAGATTATCATCATGTCGTACCGCTTGCACGGATTTTCCTGACTCTCCCTTATCACTCGTCTCAATCATCCATCGCAGTCGGCAGGTCCTCTAGACTACATCATGTGTCTGTACAAAGCTATCATATTATATATTTCAAGATATCTTCATGTAATTTTGGTAAACTTATTTGATAAAGTGAGACGTAGGAGTCATTTTCATTTTTACATTAGTAAAACGATAGTTCACTCATCGCCCTCTCTCTCTCTCTCTCCCTATATATATATATATATATATATATATATATATATATGTGTGTGTGTGTGTGTATGTGTATGTAAATAAAAAAGCTAAAACGAAAGAAAGATATATGTTTGAGGGTTTGTTTATTTGTCGATACGTTTCAACTGCAATATTTTGTTTGAATACAAAAATATTTTATGAAATTTATTTTTGTATGAGAAATAATTATAAATTTTTGATTCAATTGAAAGTCTTCATCATGTGAAAAAACGGATCATTACTGGTTGATATGTTTAAATTGCGTCATGTCATGCGATGGAATTTTTTTCAAAGGTAAATGGTGTTTTGTGGTTTGAGAAACGGATTTGTGTTGTTTTGTTGCTTTAAATGTTTAGAGAAAGAGTCAAGGGGCAGGTAATCTTTAGCGTGAATTTTGAATTCTTTTAGCATCATTTTTTTCACAAAATTCACACTAAAGATTTCCATCAATTTTCTCTTGTCAGAAGAAATGCAAAAAGCACCTAAATACAGTAATTTTGGGATTAGAAACAAACATTTACATATTAAATGCTTTGTTTTAAAGTATATATCAAGGGAAGAGTGATTGTAAAATAATCATTGTAAGATCTTTTAAAAAACATTAAAAATCTGTGAAGATTAGTTGAAAAAACAGCAATCAAACAGGCGTTTTCATTTTTGTTATTATAGCTATACTTCTGTTATTATACCCCTAGGTCTTCTTCAGGTTTCCCCATCTCAGACACTCGGACATTTTTCTTTTCAATTTTAATGAAGCTAACAGGTCTGAATCTATGTTCAGATGAACTTGTTGCAAACCCGACGATAAAACTTGACATAAATAGCAATTTATTTCGTATATGATTAAGCTAATTTACATATTTTGTTTTAGAAAATAATTCCTGATAAATTACGATATTTCATTATTAATTTTTAATCTAATTTTTTTAATAAACAGTTTTCTTTTTCTTGGTTTGTTTGTTTTTAATAAAAGATTTGTTATTTTGCTGTTTTGTTATCAGTCTTAATTATGCTGTCAACCTTGATCCTCTTTAAAATACAAGTGAGATTATCATTTCTCGAAAATCGGAAAGATTAGTGTTTTGTATATGGAAACACCCACCGCAAGAGTTAATTAAATTTTTCTCAAAAATAAGGCAAATATATTAACAAAAAAAAAAAAAAAAGAAATTAAAAATATAGCTACTTACTTCATAAAATCAAACCTTCAGTTTTTCCTGTCAGATTATTTTTGTTCTTGTTCTCGTTTATTTTTAATGAGCAATTTTTTCTCTGCTTATATTCATTTATTTATTTAATTTAATCGATTTATTTTGTTATATTACATATATTTAAATAAGTATGATGCATATTGTTTGGATATATACAATGTGATTCAGAAAATGTTTTACGGTACTGCTTGTAAGATATAAATATTTCTCAGAGACACTGCCGATTCTTCATCTCTGTCAAAAGATTCTTGGTAACTTTTCTAGACTGTCTCCATA
>OY757910.1:88909361-88949361 GCA_963585895.1 Sepioteuthis lessoniana | reverse complement strand
TAACATTTAAACTGAGAGCAATCAAATGACTTAAGCTAAATTGAATTATTTGAAATAGAACTTTGATCATTTGACTGTGTTTAAATAAATGACTGATGTTTAATTGAATTGTTGGTGATACATGGCAATACTTGGAACTATTTAACTGTGTGCAAATGAATGAGCAATCTTGAATAGAATAATTTGAGTTAATCAGCCATACCTGTAACCACTTCCATGTCTGCAGACAAATGATTAATATTGAATAGAATTATAAGCGTTAGATAGCAATCACTGAAACCATTTGAATGAGTAGAAATAATAGCAATATTAGTGTGAAACAAATTAGTTCTTACACATTTAAAAATGAAATTACCGACAAACTAATCTCTTACATATCATAATGAATATCTATTTAAATGTGTGCAAACAAATGACTGATGCAAAATTGTTACTGTTACATAGCGATATTTGAAACAATTTAACAGTGTGCAAAATATGGGCTCATGCTCGGTTAGAAATGTTATGAACAAAATGTGTTTACAAATTATATATATATATATATATATATATGATTTGGCATTAAATAACCTACAATGGTTGATATGCCATAAAACTCAACCAAACAAAATCAGGTATATTTAATATATATGTATAAACAGGATTTGGCATTAAATAACCAACAATAGCTGATATGCCATAAAAACCAACCAAACAACATCATGTGAATTTAATATATATATTTATATATAAAAACATGATTTGGCATTTAATAACGTACAATGGTTGATATGCCATAAAACCCAGCTATACCAAATCATCCATATTTAATGTATATATATATATATATATATATATATATATATATATATATATATAAAGAGGATTTGGCATTAAATAACCCAAATTGAGTGATCCGTTTGTATCATAAGTTTACAGAGAATTTCAAGAGTATCATTTTCTAGGAATGCTTCTGGTCTGTGCATATACCATTTGTCTGTATGGCCAAATTTTAATCTCTTGCACAATTTCCAGTAGATCCCCTTTCCTAACCAGTCATGCCTCGTCTTGGTTTCCTTTTGTGCCAGTTTTCTGCATTGATTTATACTGCGATTAACTGTTTCATCACTGTCACGACATAACCTACTCTTCAGCGAACTATCAATTTTCGCTTAGAGGAAAATATTTCTTCTTCTTCTTCTTCTTCTTCTTCTTCTTCTTCTTCTTCTTCTAATTATTATAATAATTATTATTATTATTGCTTTTGTAGCAATTGTATCAATCTACGCTTCAACAGGTAAAGCCAATAAATCGGCAATGAAGAAATACCATCCAATTTCATTTGAACTCGAATCCTTTACCTCCTTTTGTATACTCACCCTAAGAACAGTTGGTAACTATTGTGAAAAGGTTAAAAATGACAGTTAAGGGTATGTATTTATCCAATCCTTCCGCACAAGTAGGATCACGGTAAACTTTTTAAAGCGGATTTTAACAGGTTTGAATTCAAAGTGCCTATTCTCCTAGACCGGTTGCCATATCAGGATTAAAGTGTCCAGTCTGCTTTACGATTTATTCATACAGAGAGAGAGAGAGAGAGAGAGAGACAGACAGACAGACAGACAGACAGAGGCAGAGACAGAGACAGAGGGTCAGGGAGAATAATTGGATTCATATCTTTCTCAAATGTATTAGCGCTATGAGAAATGCAAACAGCCACGTTAAGGTTTGACTCGAGATGTTATGTTTTCTTCCATCGATGATCGCCATTACACCAAGATCGCCTTCATAACGACAGATAAAAGTAAAGCTGTAACAAAAGAGTATAACAAAGGAACAATAAATCAGTAATCAAAACTAAAACAGGCCAAGACAATTCTTAAACCTTGAAATTAAAGTATCTAGAATTGTAGGTTTGGTTTGGTTGTTTCATTTTATGGGGCATCAACCCTTTTCGAGTCATTTAACGCCTAATTAAATTTCAAACAATTCAGTTTGGTATAAGTATAGTATTTGTTGACAAACAGTTAAATGTCAAAACAGTTCTATTTCAAACAATTCAGTTTAGCATAATTACACAGTTTCAATGTCAAAAACAATTCTATTTCAAATAGTTTAGTTTAGCGTAGGTACGCAGTTTAAAATGTTAAAACAGTCATATTTCAACCAACTCAGTTTATTCTAAGTACACAATTTAGTTCTATTTGACTCAAAGATAGGACTCAGATGCTACTACTCCGGGCCAGAGTTGACCTGAGAGCGATAGCAATGAAGGGGTACTCCGTATTCCTCAAAGCTCTAGCATTACTGGAACCTTACCATCAGATTGTTTAGTGTCATAACAGGACACTCGTTGAGGGGGGTCTTTGCCCTCTGCAGAGATGCAGTCGGTGTATTCTACAGCCCCTGCCAACAGGGCAAGTTTAAAATTGTAGATGAGCAGAAATTATTCATGACGGAATCTGATCTATAGAGCAGTTGTTCTAGAAAAGAAAATGCTGGAATGGAATAGTATATTCCTATGTGATTTTTTTCACATTGCTATTTCTGACTTGAAATTCCCATTTTATTTATATTATTGATAAAATATACGCTGTTATATAGTGGTATATGGAAATGTACTTTAAAAATAGGCAGGGGTTTGGATATCTCTATGTGTGTGTGTGTGTGTGTGTGTGAGTGCAGTAGTTTTTTCGTCTCTCTCCCGTCCAAGATCGGGAAGGTAATGCCTTTTGACTTCATAGCTGAAGCACATGAATGTTGTAGAAATTTACGAAGCTCTTTGCTTTGATGTGGCACAAGGCCGAATGAATGGGGCTGCCAAGGACACTCGAACTCACTCTTGCAGGTTTACTAGTCAAGCTTGCTAACTATAACACTACCTGAGGCGCCATATAGCAAATGAATGTTGTAATTTACGAAGCTCTTTGCTTTAATGTGGCACAAGGCCGAATGAATGAGGCAGCCAAGGAGACTCGAACTCACTCTTGCAGGTTTGCTAGTCAAGCTTGCTAACTATTACACTATCCGGGGAGCCTCTGAAGTACAGGAATGTTTTTAGTAATTTACGAAGTTCTTTGCTTTGATGTGACACAAGGCCGAATGAATGGAGCAACTAATGAGACTCGAACTCACTCTTGCAGGTTTGCTTGTTAAGCTTGCTAACCATCACTCTACTTGAGGCGCCCCTGAAGCACAGGAATGTTTTTAGTAATTTACGAAGTTCTTTGCTTTGATGTGGCACAAGGCCGAATGAATGGAGCAACTAATGAGACTCGAACTCACACTCGCAGGTTTGCTTGTTAAGATTGCTAACCATCACTCTACCTGAGGCGCCCCTGAAGCACAGGAATGTTTTTAGTAATTTACGAAGTTCTTTGCTTTGATGTGGTTCAAGGCCGAATGAATGGAGCAACTAATGAGACTCGAACTCACTCTCGCAGGTTTGCTTGTTAAGCTTGCTAACCATCACACTACCTGAGGCGCCCCTGAAGCACAGGAATGTTTTTTAAAACAGACACATTTTCATATGGACAATTTATGACATGGAACTTTGTGGTAAAATTGAGCTGTCAAATTTGAATGATCTTCCCATTCAGTTTCTTTGAGAAAAAGTAACTACGAGGATATTTACATTTGACTTGACAAAGAAATCATTTTTATTTTTCAATTATATGTTTCATAAATTCCCAACAACATACCAGACAATAAGAACGAAAATATTATGATTACTGTAGTTTTAGGAGTTTTATTTCTTAAAGTCATTTTTTCTGCGAACTATACTATTGTTAGTGGGTATTTGTGGTCACTGATACAATTTTACATTAATCTCGCTGTCTCTTTATAGCTCATTTCGCTTTACATATACTAGTTGAAAATCTGTTTTTCAAGAGTTTTTAATCTAGTAACACGAAAAGTTAAAATTGGGAGTTTGGATTATTATACTAATGAGTCGTTTAGTGACTAGTAGACACGACAGATGTTTGAAAAGTAAGGTTTAAAAAAGGGGAGGCGCGCTTAGCGTAAAGGTTATCGTCGTATGAAAAGGAATTGGTGATCTGAGTTCAAATTCAGAACGAGACTGCATTTCCTTATAGCTTAATGCCCTTGAGAAAAGCATGAATCTATTTTTCTCCCTCAAGCTATTGGTAAATAGTAAAGTAGAATGGGTTCTTTAACCTTGGTAAAACAACCAGTTTAAGTGACAGAAATCTGTTAATTCAAACTAACTGTAGTCCGTCGACACAAAATCAGCGACACTGTCAGTTTTTCGCTTATATAATAATCAGATAAAAAGGTTTCCACTGTTGTGTTGAGCATGATAGGAAGGATGATCTAGTTTATGGGGCATTCTGGGAAGGTAGGTCTGGTTTAAACTGCATGGTTCTTGACGTGGTTATATCATATTAATTTTAGGAAGTGCCCGTGGTGTAATGGTTATCGTCATAGGAAATGGACACGGCAACATGAGTTCAAATCCCAGACGAGACTGATTGCATTTCACATAGCACTAATACCCTTAGGAAAAGTATGTATCCAATTATTCTCCCTCCAACTATGGGTAAATAGTACGGCAGACTGATTTCTTCAGCCATGGTGAGACAACTAGTCTAGGAGAAGGAAAACTCTGAATTCAAACCTGTTAAACTCCGCCTAAAAATTGACCTTGTGTCATATCCAGCCCGAGCGGAGGGGTTGGTAAATATGTATATTATATTAATTTCGTAATTTGTTAACTTATCTATACTATTATGCGTGATTTATTATTTTCTTGTGTTCCTATTTATTATTTTCTAGCGTTCGTATTTATTATCATCCTTATTATTTCACTACTTGTGAGTTGTTCCCATCAGCATTAGCTAGAGGTCTTTCATTAGAGTCTGAGTGACAGCAGATCTCTTCAGGTCTCCAGGACTCTTCTCACTATTCTAGCCAATCTAAGCAAGAACTGTAGTCTGGATGGTTTCGATTCCCTCGCTGATTTCCAACTCCTCCAGTCCCTTCTCCTGGCTCTCGGGGACTGTTCTGAATGCACTAATTACATTTGGTGTATCCTTGACATTCATGTTCCGTAGCTTTTTTAGTTATTTGACAAAGTTTTTTTCACTCCAGCATAAGCCAGTGGTCTTTCATTGATCTTTTGCTGGAGTGAAATCATGTCTTCAGGTTTCTAGGACTCAATTAGTATTCTAGATGATTTTAATAATGATGTGGTCTAGATTGTTTTGCTTATTCCTCTAATTTCCTTCAGTCTTTTTTCCAACCCTTGCAGATTGTTCCAAGCGCATGAACTGCAATTAGTCTGGCCGCCACCTTCCCTTTCTAAAGGTTTTTTTGTTCTCTGGCAAGGTGCAAGTATTTGTTTATCTTTTTGTTTTCTTTAATTTTCACTCTATGGTCCACTGGAACATCAAAATTCACTAGATGACAAGTTCTTTTCTTCCAGTTAATTAACACCAGGTCTACTCTGGCCAGGATCAAATGATACGTTTCTATCTCAAAGTCTCAGAGAATTTCAAGCGTATAATTTTCTATGACAGCTTCTGCTTTGTCAGTACTATTTGTCAGTATGGTCAAGTTTTAACCACTTGCACAATTTGCAGTGGATCCCCTTTCCCACCCAGTTATGCCTACTCTAGGATTCCTTTTGTGGCAGTTTTCTGCATTCATTCATTACACAAATAAATGTTTGATTTCAGTCACCACATTAATTGCACTTGTTATTTTCGCATTGACAAAATTGGTTCTTCTTCTTCTTCTTCTTCTTCTTCTTATTATTATTATTATTATTATTATTATTATTATTATTATTTAGAGTTTTTCACATCAGTGTTAGCTGATGGTTTTTCACTGGATTTTGAGTGACAGCAAGTCTCCTCAAGTCTCCAGGACTCGTCTCAGGATTCTGGCCGTTCTTAGCAATGCTATCGTTTGGATAGTCTCTACCCGTCCGCCAACTTCCAAGTCTTCCAGGCCTTTTAATAATCCATTAGTTATTAGGCCTAATACACCAATCATAATTGGCACAATCGTTACTTTCATGTTCCACAGCTCTTTCAATCGTCTAGCAAGGTCGAGGTACTTATCCTTCTTTTCAATATCCTTCAGATTTATTCTGTGGTCCGCCGGGACAGGAAAGTCGACAATTTTGCAGATTCTCTCTTTTTTTTTTTTTTTTTGGTGATTATTATGAGGTCTGGTCTTCTGGCCGGGATTATTGTTTATTTGTTAATTTTTTGTAAGTCTTTAGTGTCGTTAGTCTTTTGGTGGCTGAGATCTACAAATACTCTATCACCGATATTGAACATACTTTATTTATAAATATACCAAACTACATTATACGCACACACACACACACACATATATATATATATATATATATGCACTCTATGATAGATAGGTTTCAAGACACATCAAGGATAGTAAAATCCTTTGATAATAGTGAACGCCATTAAACTTTCACTAAGGAAGTAGACATCCCATTTTAAAATTCTACACTTTATCTTTGACATATCAAAATTTTCTGAATCACTACTCTTTGTCTTTGGTGTCACTATTAATAAAATATCTCTTCTGTAATAATTAACCGTTATCGGTATATATATGTCGCCCGAAGATATCACGTATTTTATTTATATAAAGTTAACTTACATGTGTATGTGTGTGTGGGGTCAATAATATTAGCAAATGTACAACACTGAGGTGAAAGTTTTGTTTAGGATCAACCACACTTTTAGCTGAGCTGATATTAAAAGAATGCTGCACCAAAGTATTAACATTCTTTAAAGAACTCTGTTTGGTATTCAGAGTGTTTTTGTCCTAAACTGGTTGCCATCCAAGGCTAGAAAACCTCGTATACATACTCTAATTATATTCAATTATCATATTACTTTTTCATAAAGTCTTTATTATTATATTCACACCTCCCATCAGACGTTTTCTCAGTCCGCAGCTAGAGTCTGACTTTTTCTGAAGGTCTGCGAGACTTGAAAATTTCGGGACCTTACCCTGGCCCGCTGACGCATGGTGTGTTATCGAGGGGTTGGAAATTCATTCATGCCCTTTCCAAACGCATCACATACACATACATATACACGTGTGTTTGTAATTAACGACACTTCCTTATATTTCTTTAACATTTTACGATTTCAAGAAAAACAGCAAATTACATACATACACTTATTCTACCTAAAGCTGCATGGGTGAGGAAGATTGATGGGTATATACCCTTTCCAAGGGTATTAACAAGAAGTGAAACACACTTAGTCTCTTCCAGAATTTAAATATACCGAGTTCATTCTTCTCGACAATAACCATACCATCATCCATGTATATATATATATATATATATATATATATATATGCTGTACAAGACTGATTGCATTTCACATAGTACTAATACCCTTGGGAAAGGTATGAATCCAATTATTCTCCCTCTAGCTATGGGTAAATAGTAGGACAGACTAGGTTCTTCAGCCTTGGTGAGGCTAGGAGAAGGAAAACTCTGAATTCAAACCTGTTAAACTCCGCTTAAAAACTGACCTTGTGTCATATCCTACCCGAGCGGAGGGGTTGGTAAATATATATATATATATATATAGGGTGTCCCCAAAAATGTATACTCATTAAAATTTAAAAGTAAATGTGTATACATTTTTGGGACACGTGCGTGCGTGCGTGCGTGCGCGTATTTGTTTTTTGCGTGTGAGTGCGTCTATGTATGTATGAATGTCTGCAAGTGTGGTTCCTATTGAAATCTTTATAAAATGTTTGAGCAATCTTCGAAAATTTCATTGATTAAAGACACGCATACTCAGACACAAACATGAGTGTGAGTGGGAGTGGGGAGTAATGCTATTCAGACGAGCATGAAGGAATTTCAAATCCCTTGCTCACCCACAATGTGTCAGCGTAAAGTCCAGTAATCCTCAAATCTTACATACCTTCGGGAAAAGTCAGATTCTTCCTGCGAACTGAGAAAAAGTCAGATGGGAGGTGTGAATGTAATAATATAGGTTTTATGTAAAAGTAACTTAATCCTTTCAATTGGTTTATGTATGTACACTTGAGTCAGGATTAATATATATATATATATATATATATATATATATATAACAAATCTTTGGTCGAGGATCGCGTATATATATATATATATATATATATATACTTGAATATTTACGCTTCCATATGTGAGGTTTTTACTTGACTTGAATAAAATTGTGTTAAAATTGAATTAAATTATATATATATATATATATATATATATATATATATATATATATATATATATATATATATATATATATATAACTATACATGCGTGTTGCTTGATTATTTTCAAGTAGCAGGTGTGTTTTTCGTCTTCATTTTTTTACTGAAATTTTTTCCCAGATATTAGTGTGCAGAATTTGCAAATTGAACAATCTGGATTTTTTTCATACCAACAGAATTATAGGTTATATATATATATATATATATATAAAGTCTATTTATAGATCTATTCATACGTTTACGTATGCGTGATATTTGCTCAAGTTATGAAATTTTGAATTATCAAAATAGTTATAGCCACACTGATGAGTTCTGATAGAACGAAACAGATCTGTCTGTGGATGACGATAGATAAAATAGTTATATATATATATATATAACTATAACTATTTGTTCAATTTGCAAATTCTGCACACTAATATCTGGGAAAAAATTATATATATATATATATATACCAGTAATTCTACACAAGAGAAATCCTGACACATAGAGATAAGCTGAGATACTTCATATACTTTATTAATACGTTTATGTTGTTATCTTTGAAGTTTTTTTAAATACATTTACGCTGCACAGTGGTGTCGGTCATGCGTTTCTATAAGCTATAGAAAGTTACAAAAACTGTAGGTGGGAAAGTAATCAGAATTTGAAAGGTGGTCGAAATTATAGGGCCCTCTTCGAATCGTAGTAAAAACTGTGAAGTGATAATGTTAAACCTTGTGATAACGTGTAAGGACAAGGCACAGTAAAATGCGTGCTTGCTTATATTTCTGGCTAATAGTATATGCCGGCAGGTAGCTTAAGTGGATATGTTTGCGTGTCTAAGTTTCTTTTACGTGCATAGATGTGCATAGTTGTGCAAAAATTGTATTCGTCTGTCTCTGCGTCAGTGCGAGAGTGCGTGTTGGCAAATCTCGGTCTGTGTGCGTGGTGGCAAACGCAGCCTCCTCTGCAATGTTTAATTGTGCGTCCGTGTCCGCTCTCTGGTGGCCGAACGAACCAATGAGAGCGCCTCCCCACTGTGACATCACAGAAGCGCGTGCGCCTCTAATATCGACGATAACTTCTTTATAAGCATTGCTCTGTCTGCTATTTCTTTGGCTTTTGCGGAGGGAATCGAAAGACACTGACATCGTCCCTTTTCGAAGCCAGGCACCGTCACCAGCCAGCGCACAGACGCACAGACGCACACACATACACAAAACAAAACAAAACAAAACAAAATACATTTCCGTTTGCTGATTCCCCTCAAATCGATTTACTGCGAGCAAAATCAGAACTATTTCTAAACGCGGAGCCCGACGCCAAAAAGTGCGCCTAGTTCTCAGGTAAGTTTTATTTATATTTTTTTATGTTGAAAAGTTTAATTTTTTAATTTTTTTTTTCAGTCTTTCATTTGTATGAAGTTTTATTGTTATCATTTGCATATTTTTCACATGAGTTGTAACTGATGTTTTTTCAATGAAGTCTGAGTGACAACAAGTCTCACCAGGTGTCCAGAACTCTTCTAAGTATTCTAATCAATTTCAAAAGTGTTTTGGTTTGAATGGCCTCGATTCTTCCTCTGATCCCAAGTTTAGTCAGCCAGTTTTTTGCGGGGAGGGTGTTACAAGGGCTTCGATTACTATTGGTATTCTTGTCAGCTCCATGCTTCACAACTTTTTCAGGTTCCTGGTAAGGTCCAGGGATTTTTTTTATGTTTTTCACCCTCATTTATTTTCACTCTAGTCTGCAGAAACAGCAAAAGCCACGAGGTTAAAAGTTCTTTTTGCTTTCTGGTTAATTAACTCTAGGTTTGGCTTTTGGCCGTGATTAGATGATCTGTTTCAGTCTCAAAATCCCAGAGAGTTTTATTCATCTTATTTTCAAGAATTTATTCTTCTTTATGAATATATCATTTGTAAATATGGTTCACACTTTATTCTTTTGCACAATTCCAACTGGATCACTTTTCCTCACCCAGTCATGCCTGCTCTTTAGTTCTTTTGTGTTAATATGCTACATTCGCTCATGATGTGATTAACCGTTTCACCGTTTCATCTCTTTCACAGTCAACACTTATTACTTTTATTATTATTATTATTATTATTATTATTATTATTATTATTATTATTATTATTATTATCAAATTTCCACATTTTTTGTTAAATAATGCTGTACATTTATGACTTTTATGACTTATATATATATATATATATATATATATATATATATATATATATATGGGGGGATGAATCAGTAAGTCTGCAACCTGACATGTTGGTAAATGAAAATTATTAAATTTTCACTTTATGTATAATCTGTAATTAAAATTTTATCTGAAATTTTATATGTATGTACGAGTGCGTGTGTGCTCCTGTGTGTATGTGTGTGTGTGTGTGTGTGTGTGTGTGTGTGTGTGTGAGAGAGAGAGAGAGAGAGAGAGAGAGAGAAAGAGTGTGTGCAAGCGTATATTCTATTCAAAATTTCAATGGATAAGATGTAATATAGACATGGGAACGTGTTGTGGGAAAATATAAATCTGAGGTCCGGTATTTTCTTTCTTTCTTTTTTCTTTCTTACTTTCTTACTTTCTTTCTTTCACATACATCCAAACAATATATATACATATAATCTTTCAATTTTCGCAAGATTAACCGAGCTGGTAATATAGTTGAATTGCTGTAAATAATACATGTACATATAGTTCAATACTTGCCCAGGTTCCAAAATAAGGTGCGTACCACCAATATTCAGACTCCATTCCCATACTACATCCTGGTTCAGATCGGCCTCATCATTCAAGGTGTTCTGATTTTATTTGCCAATATCTATTTATCTATCAATGATGACTGCCGCATCTTGATAGATGTTAGGTGTCTGTACTGCCAAAATTAAAACTTAAACATCCTGATTAATAACTAATTCAACTCATGAAAAATATACAATATACGTAAGATGATAATTTAGCAAGACATCTGTAAGTTGTAGGATTATAGTGACATACTCTTGTAGGAGACTTAGGTCGCTCTCTGGGTCTACATAGCCACAGCCCAGTGACAAGTATAGTAGGAAGGGTTACCTTCATCACGGCTTTGTCATTTGGCAGTATGTGGTACAAGGTCAGTTTTTAAGTGAAGTTTATCTGGTTTGAGTTTAGAGTTTTCTTTCTTCTAGACTGGTTACCATATCAAGGTTAAAGAGCCCAGTCTGCCTTATTATTTACTCATAGCTAGAGGGAGACTAGCTGGATGTATAACTTTCCCTGGGTATTTGCAGTATGTGAAATGCAAACAGCCTAGTCTAGGATTTGAACTCGGGTTGTCGAGTACATTTCCTCCGACGATAATCATAACAAAGTCGCTTGATTTATATCTTCAGCCTCTCACTAATCATGCATAAGCGGACTAGTTGAAAAGGTCTGTAAATATGCACACGCTGAACGCATGTGTTCACGCTTTTTTTTAATTCTTTGTTGAGACCAACAAATTATTTTGTGTATTTTTCTGTTATTCCAATTAACGAGATTTAAGAGTCCATACACTCACAAGCAGAGTCTTCCTCAAATCAGAAAGACCAGGGACAACCTCTGGTACTCGAGGGACACCTAACGGGGATTGCCAGGGAAGACGAGCTATTTTTGGTGCCATGCGGAAGATCTCCCGCTATAAACGAGACCTCGTTTTGCTTCCTATCGTCGCGAGGAAGGAAAAAGGCTTAGTAAAGATGTAAACATATACGATCTATTTATTCCACTTTTAAAAACTCAATTTATCCCAATTAACAAATATAGTTAAACTTCATCATTCACCGGTTTAATTTTCGGGGATTTTGTTATTCACGAATTGACTATTAAATAGGAATAAAAAAGAAAAGTTTTTCTGCTAAACGTATGAAATCGCTGGGGCGTTTTTATTGTTGAAACGACTTGCGCGCTAGGAAAGTAGACCTTTGTGCATATTCCCCACCTTACTTCACGGGCAGGATGCGACACAAAGTCAATTCTTAAACTAAGTAAAGCTGCTTTGAATTTAGTGTTTTCCTTTTTTTTTTTTTAGACCGGTTGCTCAACCGAAGCTACAGAACCAAGTCTGCTCAACTATTTACCCACCGCTAGGGAAATCAGAAGGCTTCGTATCTTTCCCAAGAGAATTAGTGCAAAAACTGTTTCGTCCAGTGTTTGAACTCGGGTCTCCGATTTCATTTCCAACGACGATAAGCATTACGTTTAGCGCGTCTCCTTTGTAGACCATTGTAAATAAATTTAACTCTCATTAGGTGTTTCATACGTCTTGCCTTGTGTTAAGCAAAACAAAATTTGATAAATAATCTGTGTTATAAATCACCGGGGCGCTTGCGTGGTGTAATGCTTGGGGGGCTTGACCAAAAGTCGATTGGTAGTAAGTTTGTATCTTATTGGGCGCTCCATACTTATAAAATCGTGTCAAATTAAGCTAATCTTGGTAAATGAGTGACATCTACAACGTAATGATTACCTAATGATTCTTGTCTCTCTGATTGTCCCATACTTCTTATCCTGCGCAAAAAAAAACTTTACTTCAGAAAATCCCGCACGATGTGCTTAGATCAGAAAATATAAAAGTGATCTTAAAAAAATGTTTGAGTTAAGAATGCGTGAAATATATATTACAAATCTATTTTATCATTTACTGTCATAAAAGGTCAATTTTTAAGTAAACTAAATCTACTTTGAATTAAGATTTTTTTTCTTTTCCGAGACTGGTTGCCTCACTTAGGCTAAAGAACCTATTTTGCTCTTCTATTTACTCAAAACTGGGGGCAGAAGATATGGATTCTTGCCTTTACCAAGTATAAAGTGGAATGCTAACAGTCTTGTCCAGGATTTGAACTCGAGTCACTGATTCCATTTCATACAATGATAACCATTACGCTTAATGGGTTTCGTGGAAATGTAACGTGCCAAGAGTAGTTTAAAAAATGTAATGTGTCTGGAGTAGTTTTAAAAATGTAACGTGCGTAGAATAGTTTTTTTAAAAAAGATGTAGCGTACCTAGAGTAGTTTTCAAAATGTAACGTGCCTAGAGTAGTTTTTAAAAAGATGTAACGTGCCAAGAGTAGTTATAAAAATGTAACGTGCTTAGAGTAGTTTTAAAAATGCAACATACCTAGAGTAGTTATAAAAGTGTAACGTGCCGAGAGCAGTTTTTTAAAAAATCTAACGTGCCAAGACTATTTATAAAAAATATAACGTGACAAGACTATTTATAAAAAATATAACGTGACAAGACTATTTATAAAAATATAACGTGACAAAAGTAGTTTTAAAAAATGTAACGTGCCGAGAGTATTTTTAAACAATCCAGCAATAAATCCAGTGAGTCTCAGTCAAACTACCATGTAAACGGATGCTGTAATAAACTTGTTAAAGGTTCAATACCTATTTCCAATTTGCGCTCAGAAAACTACTATTCTAATAATTATCACTAGGAGAACCCATGGAAATTTCATCGATTTTATTATTAGTTGGACATTGATAATTAAGGTGGAATTTTTTAAAAAGTTTTTCAGTATACTGCAGAAAATCTCACATGAGGAATGCAAAATCTAAAAAGAAAGCAGGTTTTTTTTTTTTAAAGTGATGGTTTCTTTAATTAATGGTATATCAACTCTTTTTAGGTTATGTAATGCCAATGCTATTCCCCTAGAGGAACATTAGTGGTACTATTTAACCCATAGCTGGGAGGATAAGGGGGGTCATAACTTTCCCAAGGGTATTTGCCTGAAAGTGAACGTAATAGCACGACTGGAGTACGAACTCGCGTACTACGATTCCTCAGTCCATCGCTTTACCTATTACACCACGAGGACACCCCCAAAGAAAGAAGGTTACTAAGTTATAAAAGTATAAAATATATATTACTTATCTATTTTATCATTTACTACGATAAATATATGCATACTAACATTTATTATGAGAAACTTTAATTCTGTACAAGCTTCAGTTCACTGGAGAAGTATGGACAACGGGAATGGCATGTTTTTTTTTCTCAATACATGCCACCCAATTCTGTCTCTCAGTGTGTTAGTGTATCTCGCTTTTAACAAAAAAAAGTGTAAAATCATTTACATTTGTGATGTTGTCAAAACTACGAAAAATTCTTAACTGCATAAAATATATATTATTAAGTTATTTTCTCATTTAATACCATAAATATATAATACGATATATGTATTGTGTCACATAGGTACGTTGTACGTGTACTGCATTGACCTCCATCTCTCTCTCTCTCTCTCTTTCTCCCTCTCTCTTTTTTCTATCTATCTATCTATCAATCAGATTTTTTTAAAAATCCAAAAAAAGTAAGCCTGCTAACCAAGTGGATTTTTAGGCCATAGTGTAATATATTTTTGGAACAAATTGCTTCGTCGGATCAAAAACAGGAATAATTTAGAAAATGTTAAAATCAAATGGGAAAATTTCAGAAAAAAAAAATATGATGAGAAAAAGCATCTAAGAATCATTTTTGGAAACCATGGTATGAATTCCTAAAAATAATTTGATTTATATAGAGATAGTTAGTTAATGTTGTACATATTCTGTGCAAAATATTTTAAAAGGTTGATGTGAGAACAAAGGAAAAAATGGAGATGCCCAACGATGCAGAACTAATAAACAAACAAACAAACAAACAAATAATAATAATAATAATAATAATAAACAAACAAACAATAATAATAGTAATGATAATAATGATAATAAAATAATAATATTCTTTGCGTAACGGTTATCGTTGAGGAGGTTTTCTGCGTTTCACTTTGCGCTAATGCCCATGAACTCTTCTCTTCTCCTATAGCTATGGGTAAATAGATTGGCAGACGGAGTTTTGTTAGCCTGGGTTAAGTAACCAATCTAGGAGAAGGAAAACGTCGAATTCAAACTAGCTTTACCTCACTTAAAAATTGACCTTACGTCTCATCCTATCTGTGGTGGAGATGCTGAGTATCTATTTATGCAACACCCGTGCTACAAGCAGATTGGCACAAAGTAAGTTCTTTAGCGAATTAAAGCTGGTTTGAATTAAGGATTTTCCTTCTCCTTGACCGGCTGCATATACCAAGGTTAAAGAACCCAGTCTGTCCTACTATTTACACATAACTTGAGAGAGAATAGTTAGATTCATGGCTTTCTCAAAGGCATTAGCGCGATGAGCCATTGCAAACAGCTTTGTACAGGATTTGAACCCGGGTGGTGTTTTACGGCGTTAACTGATACGCAACGATCGAGTCCTGAGAAGGGGTTGGTAAATGCAAAAAAGTAGAAGGCACTAAAAAATCTATCAACCGCAGTTCTACATCTACATCTCTAATATGACCAATTCATGTCATCTGACTTATTAACTAGAAGGATACCAGTAGACTGCATTTAGCCAGGTGTAATTGTTAAGTTGTAAAGCGGAAAGCAGGCAAAATGATGCTAGTTAGAGGCTGGATTCAATCTAAAAAAAATTGGCACCACACTTTCATATTATCCAGTTCCCATTATTTTACTAGATTGTGCCGGATATTCATTGAGGGTCCAGACATCACATGCTTGCTTGTAAATGCTATTAATGTTGTGATTGGATAATCAGCTGAAAATCTTATAGACAAGTCACCAGCTGGAGGCAAAGAATGATAGACATAAAAGGAGAGCCAAGTCTGCTACAAATCACAAATAAAATGATTATCAAAATCCTTACAGCATTCCTTTACTTAAAAAATCAGTAACATTATGAGAATTATTCTTGTTTGTATCATTGGTTGAAACATTGACTTGTCATCAATAAAAGTGATGAATAATAAAGCATCACAACCAATAATATTTTCCCCTATCGGCTGAGGCTGTAGAATACACCAACTGCATCTCTGCAGAAGGATGAGACTCCTCCAATGAGTATCCTTGATATGACACTAAACAATCTGATGGTGAGGTTTAGGGAATGTGGAGTACCCTTTTATTGCCATTACTCCCAGGTCCACTCTGGGCCGGCACAGAAGCACTTGATAGGGTCCTATCAACGGGTCAAATAGAACTAAACTATGTACAAATGCTAAACTGAATTGTTTGAAATAGAACTGTTTATATGTATAAAAATGGATTTGGCATTAAATAACCTACAATGGCTGATGTGCCATAAAACCAAACCAATAATATTATCATTTACTGAATATTCACCAAGTGGAATACACAAAAAAAAAAACACAAAATTTAGTCATGAGAAAAAACAAACATTGCCAGTGAATTAAAAAAGATGACTCCTTAGAATTAAATGAATTTTTTTCTTTTTTTTAAAATCAATGTTGGATTTTGTTTAAGTCATTTTCTGACTTTTATTTTACATCGAAATTGGTTCATCTTCTGGGTTTGTTTAGTTCATTTTAATGAATTTCATTCATTTTTCACAGGAATAAAATTATATACAGTTGAAACTTAATGTTCATTTATTTAAATGTCATTCATCTGATTATAAGTTGGTCATTGATAATTAAAAGGGGAATTTTTAAAATGTTGAGCAGCTTACCGCAGAAAATCTCATACAACAAATCTACACCAAAAATGTAAAAAGTTTTTAAAAAGTTTAGTAAGTTATATATGTATAAGATATATATTACTAATCTATTTCATCATTTATTATTATGAATATGTATACATGCATTCATCATAAAACTTAGATTTTGTACACGTTTTAATGATCTAAATAAATGGACTATACGCTATTTGGGGATGTCACATTGTTTGTGTTGGTATAAGCTAACCTCAATCATACGTTTTGTCTCACGATGTGCAGTTTCTTGAAACTTTTTGTATAAGATTGGAAAACCGGGGAGCGGTGAGATATTCACAGTTTTTGTCTCACGGTGTGCAGTTTCTTGAAACCTTTCGCATAAGATTGGAAAACCGGGGAGCGGAGAGATATTCACAGTTTTTGTGTCACGATGTGCAGTTTCTTGAAACTTTTTGCATAATATTGGAAAAACAGGGATTGGAGAGATATTCACAGTTTTTGTCTCACAGTGTGCAGTTTCTTGAAACTTTTTGCATATGATTGGAAAACCGGGGAGCGGAGAGATATTCACAGTTTTTTTCACTTTTGCTGGGCTTGTGCAAATGTATGTAGTTACCCAAACCCTCCTTCACATATATATATATATTTTATAAAAACTTAAATTTTGTACAAGTTTCCGTGATGTAAATAAACAATGTGAAGTATGTATCTACACAACCACTCTTTCGAGAATAGGATGCGACACGAGGTCAATTTTAAAGCGGCGTACTGATGGTCTAGATTCAGAGTTTCTTTCTCCTTGATCGAAGGCTAAAGACCCCACTTAGCCCTCTTATCAATCCCTACTTGGAGGTAGAAGAGATGGGTTCAAGACGTTCCAAAGGACATTAGCGCAAAGTGAGATGTAAATAGTTTAATCAAGGAATTGAACTCGGATTACTGTAACCCATTTACTACGACAATAACTGTTACACCACGAATACTTCCAAAATAAAGTTAGAATTGTATAAATCATTTTTTTATCATTTCATAAATCTCATTATCATCATCTTGTCGTGCCATCAGTACTGATATCCCTGACCCTCTGTTGCCATCCCTCCCTATCGTTCATCGCTCAGGGCTACACCTCGAATCCTTACAGAGCTGCTGTATGTAGGTTCGAGCTGGTCGCTCTGCCTTTGCTCGGCCATGTGAAGGGGTCCACAGGCATACATCCCTTGTGAGCTCGTCTCTACTTCTCCAGCAGTGTCCTGCATGTCTGGTTCGTCTAACTTTGATAGTTTTCGTGATGGGTGGTAGGTGGCCGTATAGCTGCTGCTTTGTGGGGTATTGCCTCGAGGACTTATTCAATATTGCTCGCGGCATTTTTGTGTAGTTGCCGTCAAGCTTTTTCTCCATCCGTTTAGTTAGCATCCATGTAGTGCAACCATATAGCAGTATCGACACGACCGCTGCTTGGAAGAAACTGCGTTTCATTTTATCGGCCAGGTCTGACTTCCATATGACCGATAGCCTATCGATAGCTGTCCATACCTTTTCTAGTCGTGTGTCGATGTCTGTCTCGGTTGATGAGACACTGTTTCCAAGGTAGGTGAACTTTTCAACTAGTTTTAGTGAGGAAATGTCACCTATTTGATTAAAGCACATATATTCCGTTTTGTGTGCATTGACATGGAGGCCAATGCCTGCAGCGACTCGTTCCAGACTATACAGTAGTGTTTCGGCTTATACGGCTGCATTTACCAGAAGCGCTATGTCTGTGCACCCCCCTCTCTCAGCCTGTACTACTTATATTGTACTAGCCCAGCCGACTTGGGCTGTAGAATACACTGACTGCATCTCTGCAGAGGGGTAAGACCCCTCCACTCACAACGAATGTCCTAATATGAAACTAAACAATCTGATGGTGAGGCTCCTGTGATGCAGGAAATTTGGAGTATGTGCAGTATCCCTTCATTGCCATCGCTTCCAGCTTCACTTTGGCCTGGAGTGCTAGCTCCAGAAAGGGTCCTATCTATTTGTCAAATAGTACTGTTTGACAGTTAAACTGAGTACAAACAAATGACTTTTGCTAAATTGAATTTTTAGAAATAGAACTGTTTGATCCTTTAACTGCATGTATCAACAAAATGTGTTTATAAGTCATACGTTTGATATGTATGGAAAAACAGGATTTGGCATTAAATAACCTTCAATGGTTGATATGCCATAAATCCAATCCAAACCAAACCAAATTAATATTGTACTATTATAATTTTAAAGTTATAAGACATACTGTTATTACAAAATACATTGTTTTGCTCTTTCATGATGCGCTTAGTTGAGAAAATGTAAATTTTCAGTACATCATATAAAATATATAATTAACCTGTTTTTGTTTGGTTTCCTTGTTAATGGCACATCAAGCTTCGTGGGCTATTTAATGTCAAAACCGTCCTTGTAGAAGAACAGTAGTAGTACTATTTAATCTATTGATGAGTGAGATTAGGGGCTTTTGGAAGGTATGAATCTTTTCCCAAAGGTATTAGCCTGAAAGGGAACGTAATAGCACGACTAGAGTTCGAACTCGCTTACTAAGATGTCACAGTCCAGAACGTTAGCCACTACGCGACGAGGATTCCTCCTTCAACTATTTTTTCATTTACTACCATAAATATGGATTCTTTCTATGCACTGAATCCCATACTGCCCGTGCACTGCATTGATCGACCTCTCTCTCTCTCTCTCTCTCTCTCTCTCTCTCTCTCTCTCTCTATTTGCCTCGACTGGCAGTGCTTACACATATTATATACGATTTTTAAGATCTTCATTATTCAAAGTAAAGAACGTAGGTACGCTTTTATTTAAGCTTAGGATATTTATTCGTATCTAAAGGGTGTTTTATTTATTTTATCATTTATACACTACGAGTTACTGTTTTGCTTCTGGGGTGGGGAGTGTAGAATACGCCAACTGCATCTCTGTTGAGGAGTACCCTCCCTCCAACGAGTGTCCTGATATGACACTAAACTATCTGAGCTTGAGGCTGTAGTCCAGGACCTTTGGATAATGTGGAGTACCTTTTAATTTCCATTACTCCCAGGTCCACTTTGACCTGGAGTGGTAGTTCTTGTTAGGGTCCCATCAATAGGTCAAATAGAAATATCTAATCATTTTCTAAACTTGATACCATTTAACTTTGTGCGAACAAATTACTGATGTTTAATTGAATAATTAGTATTACATAGTGAATACTTAGAATCATTTAACTGTGAGCAATCGAGTGAATAAAGTTGAATTGAATAATTAGTGTCAAATAGCAGTACTTGAAACCCTTAATCTTTGTTCAAATAAAATTATTAGTGTTAGATAGCAAAACTTGAAACCATTTTACTGCGTGTAAACGAATGAGTACTTTTGAATAAAATTATAAACAGTATTTATTCGCTTATATTGGCTCATTGGCTAAGTGGGTAAAGTGTTCACCAATGGTCTGGGAGATATGGGTTCAATCCTAGGTCACGACATACCAAAGATTTTAAAAATGGTGCTTGATACATCTTTCCTTAACACTCAGCAGTATAATGTACGTATCAAGGGTAAAGTAGATCTATCCAGGGGAAGGAGTATCGCCCTTCCCTACACCTCGGAGTAGTAGCTATTGAAAAGGGAGCCTTAAGGTCACCAACTTTACTTTTACTTACTAATTCGCTTACACACAGTTAAATGGATTCAATTTTTGTTATCTAACACTTATAATTTTATTACTGTCAAATGGCAATACTTGAAGCAATTTAACTGTGTTCAAATAAATCTATTAGTGTTAAATAGCAATACTTAAAAGTATTTAACTGCGTTTAGATGAAGCTGTTAATGCTACATAACAATACTTGAAACCAGTTGGCTGGATGCAAACAGATGACCTCTGACTTGTTTAAAAACTGTTACTTAAAAACACTTTGATTTCAAACCATCTCTTTCTATCTATCTATCTATGTAGAGTCATCCACAGATACACTGTTTCGTTGTATCACAACTCTTCAGTGTGGCTAAACACGCGAGATTCTCGAAACTGGGATTGAACCCCAGCTGACTTTTACACCAGCGGTAGATTTTACCGCACAGCCACAAGGAAACTAGCGTAAGCGAAGGGATTTTAACGTATATCTGTCACATTTTTGTTTTGTATACATATATCTGCTTAACGGCTAAAGAGAACTCAATTCATGCGAAGAGCCTTGCCTTATGCGAGTGGTAACCGTTAATTCCTTCGCTAGAGAGCTCAACCCCACGCGGATGAAGGAGTATATATATATATATATATATATAATCCGAGGAGGAAATCCAAGGGTAGAAGTATCCAATTTGAGTGCTCAATGTCAACGGCTATTGATGTATAATTAATTTGGGAATAAAAATAAATCAACACTTAACGTGCAGTGCTAAAAAATCTTTTTATATAAAAGCAAAAAGAAAAAATTCCCCTCCTTGGTGTCATTATGAATTTATTTCTGGTTGTTAAAACCATCATCAGATGTAGAACCAAAATTTTTATTTATTGTTTCCGGCGAGAATGGAATGTGAAAAAAATTCTTATTTTTATTTTTTTAAATCAAAATAATTCTTTAATTAAAATAATTCTTAAACATATTTTATCATATATTTTAATCAAGAAAAAGAAAAAAAGAATTATATCAATTATTATCTTTCATTTATACAATGTTTATACAATCCTATAAAAAACAAAAAGACTATTAACCCTAATTTAAATAAGTCTGAAAATTAAAAAGAAACTAATTTCAGAAAAAGTAAATAGAGGTACGCGACTTATTTACATCTATAGATAAAATTGGCATTCTACTTTCATTTATTAAAGCCCAAGTGACAACAAGTCTCTTTCACTCCCTCAGAAAATTCAGAGTAGTCTGAACAATCTTTCTATTTCTGTGGTGTCATCATAATCCATCATCAACATCATCATGTCGTGCCATCAGCACGGATATCTCTGACCCTTTCTCGCCTCCCTTTTCTATCGTCCATTGCTTCCAGCATGTCTTCAGGGCTACATCCTGTATCGACACAGAACTGTCCATCCCTGAATCTCTAATTCCTCTCGTCTCTTTTCCAGGTTCAGTGGGTTTTATTCGCAGGGATCCAATAAGGATTGATATCACTGCTACCAATGTACTCGGCAATTTTTTCTTGGTCTCTGGCATGGTCTTAGTATCTATTAAGATTGATTAGTATTTTCTTTCAGCTTTTACTTGCTTATCCTTTATTATTTCCAATATGTATTTCTCCTCACTGTCGGAGATTGGTTTTCCGAGTGAGTGGCGATAGAGAAAAGCAGCAAAAATTTAAATGGATGAAAATACGAATCAAAATCAATAATGACAATGACTGGCAAATGTTTCATGGAAAGTAAATAAAACATTTTATCTTGTGTTACTCTTATACTTACAGTCTTATATATATATATATATATATATATATATATATATATATATATATATATATATATATAAACGTTTATGGTTCTTACTAGCTCACTTGGTGAGTTAATGGCGAACCAGATGTGACAGTATTGCAAAATAGTGCTCAATATCAAAGATAGAGCATTTACACCCCCTCACACATACATACATATATACATTACATAGTAGTCAAACTCTGTCTGACGAATGCAAAATGACTAGAGTGTTCACCAATGGTCCGGGAGACCGGGGTTCGATTCCTGGTCGAGTCATACCAAAGACTCAAAAATGGTACTTGATGACGCTTTGCTTAACACTCAGTATTATAAGGTAATGATCTAGGGTAAAGTGGAGTAATCCAGAGAAAGGAATAGCGCCCTTCCTTATACCTCCGTGTAGTACCTATTCAAAAGGGATCTTTTGGATCACCCTCGACTACGGTCGCCAACTCATATGAATACACACACGCACCCACATATGTGTTTGTGTGTGTGTGTATATATATATATATATACATTCATATATATATGTATGTGTGTGTGTGTATGTTAAAGCAAAGTTGGCGACTGTCGTCGAGGGTGACCCGAAGACTCCCTTTTCAATAGCTACAACACTAAGGTGTCGAGGAGGGCGCTACTCCTTTCCCCGGATTGCTCCTCTTTATCTTTGATCCGTACCTTATAATTTTCAGTGTTAAGCAAGGCGGAATCAAGTACTATTTTTAAGTCTTTGGTATGAATCGACCGGGATCGAAACCCATCGAACTTAACGTTAGACTAAGTCTCAGACCGCTCGGCCAACAAGAGTACCACGTTGGCTAAGGGAATTTTTAAGGTATTTATGTAGCAATAGCAGCAGCAGCGTCCGTGTGTTTACATTTTTATACCCTATCGGCTACCAGAGTGCTCAATTCTTTCGAAGAGCTTTGCATTATGCGAGCGGCGGCCGAAATTTCTTTCGCCAAAGTGCTCAATCCCCGTGGGGGAGCGTATATATATATAAATATATATATATATTGCCAATCAATTCGTCTATTTTTACATTCAACATAAATTATGAACCAAAAAATCAGAGCATAGAAGTATCTTCACTAGTAAACTATGTCTTTACTTAAGCAAAAGTTGTCTTATTTGCTTAAGCAAATAGACTCTTAGCAAAAGCAAAATAGCTATCGTTAAGCAAACGTATGGTTTTTCAACTCTTATCAAAAAGCTGTTATTTGTCATCATTATATCACTTCTATTATTATTTTTCTCCTCATGGGATTTTCACACCAGCGTTAACAAATGGCATTTCACTGGAATGACAGGAAGTCTCCTCACGTCTCCAAGACTCATCTCAACATTCTACCTAATCTTAATAATGTTATTGTCTGGATGGTTTCCACTCGTCCTCTGATTTCAAAGTCTTCTAGTCCCTTTATCAATCCTTTAAGGATTGTTCCAAGTTCCAAGGATTGTTCAATTGGTGTCACCGTCACTTTCCTGTTCTACAGCTTTTTAGTTCTCATGCAAGGTCTTAATACTTATCTCTCTTGTTTTATTTTCACTCTGTCGTCCACCGGGACGACAAAGTCTACTATTCGGCAGGTTCTCTTTTTTTCTTGTTGACTATCATTTGGTCTGGTCGTCTATCCGAGATTAGATCATTTGTTTGTACCTCACAATCCCAGATTATTGTTATTTTTACTCAAATCTTTAATTGATTGGTCAGCAAATGACACACACACGTGAGCACACACGCACGCACGCACGAACGCACACACACACGCACACAAACATTCACACACGCACAAGTGCATGAATTTTATCACACACACGCGCGTGCTTGCGCATGCGCGCACCAACCCATCCACTAACGCTGGTTGCGTTATGGCTAAAGTGCCGGTCTGCGACCTTGACGTAAGCATTTCGAACTCAAGTCGCGCTATTACGTTCACTTTAGGACAAATACCCTAGGGAAAGGTATGAACCGCCTTATCCATTCCAGCTATGGGTTAAATACTATCACTGCTGTTGTTCTTCAAGAATGACTTTGGCATTAAATATCCCGCTAAGGCTGATATGCCATTAAACAAAGAAACCAAGCCAAAACTTATATCCCAGGTATGGTTTCAATTGTACCACAACTGTCCTTCTACAAGGATAGATTTGGCATTAAATAATTCACAAAGGTTGATATGCCATTAAACAAAAGAAACCAAACCTAACGCACTCATATACAAACACATGTTATTAATAAAAATGTTTTGGAAAGTTATTGCTCAAAATGTATGAGAATTTTGTTAATGCCTTTGTTTAGCAGAGCCATTTTAAAACAAAAATTGTAAATATTTACAATATCCAAAATTGGTCATGGCTCCAAGTGTTACGTACAATAGGATGTACAATCGCATATATATATATATATATATTTATGTGTTTGTGTGTGGGTGGGTGTGTGTGTGTGTGGGTGTACGTGTGTGTATGTGTGTGTGTATATATATATGTGTTTGTGTATGTGTGTGTGTATATATATATGTGTGTGTGTATATATGTGTATGTCTGTGTATATATATATGCGTGTGTGTATATATGTGTATGTCTGTGTATATATGCGTGTGTATGTGTGCGTATATATATGTGTGTGTGTGTGTTTGTGTATATATGTTCGTATGTGTATATATATATTTATATATATGTATGTGTATACATATATATATGTGTATATATGTATGTGTGTATATGTATGTGCGTGTATATATATATATATATATGTGCGTGTGTTTGTGTGTGTATATATATGTGTGTGTGTGTGTGTGTGTGTGTGTGTGTGTGTGATAAATATGTGTGTGTGCGTATGTGTATGAATATGTCGACGATGACCAATCAGTGCACACATGTTTACGCCTGTGTCTTGGTGTATAGACGCACGAATCATCTATCAATGCATCTACAAATTCACTCTTTTAATAAATACTCATATCTTGTAATATATGTAAAAATTAAGAAATAAATATTTGTCTGCTGATTTTTTGAAGTGTTCAAACAAGCCTGATAAGAAACACACATACATACACACACTCACACACACACATACACAAGAAAAATGAATATGTTCATGAAGCAGGAGTGAGAATTTACGTTTTCATATATAAATATATATATATATATACATTCATATACGTTAGTATACAAAAGTAGATACACTATACAGAAACTTACATGACGGGTACTTGGCTAGTAGATACAGCATCGCCTATAAATAAGCACACTCCAAACGATTTTTTAAAAGTTAATTTTCTTTTCAACCAAACGTACCTGAATTCTATTATTTTTTGTGATACATGATACGCTCAAAATGAGTATCATTAGCCATTATTTATTACCAAACTCTACAACATCAAAACTCTGTAACAAAAAGGATTTTCTAAACACAAGAACGCTTTCATAAATAGATTTATGCATCTTTATTTTTACTTACCGATGTGTTGTACTTTTATTTTTGCTCATATAGTTTAAGTTTGTTTGTTTTTTTGTTTAATGGCATATCAACCTTCGTAGGTTATTTAATGCCAAAGCCATTCTCCTAGAAGTACAGTAGAGGTACTATTTAACCCATAGCTGCGAGGATCAGGGGTTTCATACCTTTCCCAAGGGTATTTGCCCGAAAGTGAACGTAATAGCACGACTGGAGTACGAACTCGCTTACTACGATTCCGCAGTCCACCGCTTTAACCATTACACCACGAGGACACTCCCAAATAGTTTAAGTGATGTGGAATTTGGTAATAAATGATATACAACAATACTTTGTTTTGATTGTTTCATGTACCACTAGAAATTATAAAATCAGAGTATGTTTAGTTTTGAAGAAAAGAAACTTAAAAAACAAACTTATCAGATAGTCAATAATTTGTGGATGGTGCTAAACATATATATATATATATATATATATAGTATCGCCCAGAAATGATTGAATATCTACTAAGTTTATAGGTTTACTTTGGTTAGATTTTATAACATTTCAACCATTGTAGATTATTTAATGCCTAATCCATTCTATACATATAGACAGTTCTATTTCAAAAATTCACTTTAGCATCAGTACACAGTTTAGTTCTATTTGACCCATAGAGGACCTTATCAGATGCTTCCACACCGAGCCAGAGTGGACCTGGGAGCAATGGCAATGAAGAGGTACTCCGCATTCCCTAAAGCTCCAGCATTACTGGACACTCATTGGAAATGCCTTACTGCCCCAGCCGAGTGGGTATCGCTTATAGGCTGCACCATATATATATATATATATATATATATATATATATATATATATATATATAATGGAATATCTAATAAGTTTGCTTTTTTAAGTTTCTTATATATATATGTATAGATGCATAAATATTTTTTTGAAGACGAATCGTAAAACAGACAAGAACTTGTCGAGACTAATTATAGAATAAAATGAACAACTCTCAATAAGATCTACTTTGTAAACGGGGAATTTTAAATCTATTTAAAAGTTAGATGTGTTTTGTTAGTTAAATGGCATATCAACCTTCGTGGGTTATTTAACGCCAAAGCTGTCCTTCCAGAAGAACAGTAGTGATACTATTCAGCCAATAGATTGGATGGTGGGGATAAGAGGCTTCATACTTTTCCCATTGGTATTAGTTCAAAAGTGAACGTAATCGACTGAGTGGAGTTTGAACTCGCTCGCTACGATGTCATAGTCTAGAATTTTTAATCATTAAGCCATAGTGACTCCCCTTAAAAAACTGCTCTCCCCTCTTTCTCATTACTGTTGTGCGACGTCATCTGACAACTTTGTTCAACACTATCCTCGTTTGAATCGTAACCGTTGCACAACGTCAACTAACACTTGCGTGGCCAACATCATCTTTCTTTAAAAATGAATATATAAAAATCCAGTTCACATCCATCTTTACATGATTTGAGACAATGAAAATTAACCTTGTTTAAATTCTATACAAACAAATCGTATCATTCTTTAAAATGGCTGGAGACACAGCCAAAAACGCTCGAAATCTTGAATCTTTCGGACGATTTGTTCATTTATTCCATCCGGATTTACGTAACGATTTTTCATGAATAAGAAAAACTTTTTTTCTTAAATCAGACTTTCTTTATTTGTTTGTTTTTATTAAGGATATATATATATATATATATATATATATATATATATATATATATATATATATATATATATATATATGAATTCATTTACGCGGAATAGAATGGAAAATAATTGATACTCTCATGAGTTCATTTCCGTAAGCAAATAAACAATCGTTTTTCCTATTATGGATTCATTTCCCGCCATTTTTGACGGTTAATTCGTTCATTACTTTCAGCTTCACGTTTTCTTTAAAAGACGACATCATAACCACTTTCTTGACTCGTTCGAAATTATCACGTAAAAAATATCAATTCAATTGTATTCAATTTTGGAACCCTATCTTTGCACAGCCATAAACCAAAGTCAAAACAAAATTTATCATCATTCTATTTATTTATTTCTTCCACAAATTCTGAAAATAATTGAATATTTTACTGGGAAAAAAACTTTAAAAAAATTCTGCAAAAAGATTTATACACACACACACACACACACACACACACATATATATATATATATATATATATATATATATATATATATATATATATATATATAAAGTACAACTTGGGTAGTCTCCGTGGCAAAGTGGGTAATAACACTACTGTCCTTATACAATGATGGCTTTGGAATTGAATATTCCACGAAGGTTGATATGCCATTAGAAACAAAGAAAGCGAAATCGAAACAACTGTTCTTCTACAAGGATGGATTTGGTATCACATAACCCACAAAGGTTGATACGCCATTTGAAAAAAAGAAACCAAAACTAAAACTACTGTTCTTATACAATGATTGGTTTGGTATTAAATAACCCACGAAGGTTGATATGCCTTTAGAAACAAAGAAAGCGAAACCGTACTTATTGTTTTTCAACAAGGATGGTTTTGGCTTTAAATAACCCACGAAGGTTGACATGTTATAAAGCATAGAACCCGAAACTACTTAAGTTCGAAGTAAACCAAAAAAAAAAAAAGAAATGATTAATAACTATTAAACTCTGATTTTATTTATTTACTTTTCAGATGAAACTCTGTCAATCACAGCTATGAATAAATTTTTTCCAATATTATCATTTCATCTTCATAATCTTAGTCGCTTTTTATCACGACTGGGAAGATAATATTGATGGAAATAATAAATGATAATGATTGACAGGGTTTTATCAAAAAAAGAGATAAACAAATGATCATAGTCTTAATACGACCAGTATGTATGATTATAACAGCATATATGACGCCTACAAATCCTTAACAGAGGCACTGAGTGGTTTTATTGGTGTCATTTGGGCTATGCTCTTGTAGCTGAGTTGGTTAAGCAGCTACTATGTAGAACTAGGGTTTCTCGAAGCAAAAAAAAGAGACGTGAGATTGAGTCTTGCCTGTAGCTTATTCCTTATTCTTATTTCCAATGTGTGCTGTTTCCATTTCAGCAATGGATATCTATATTTGTATCTGTGTATGAGAAAGAGAGAGAGAGAGAAAGAGAGAGAGAGAGAGAAGCAGAGATCTAAGATAGACACACACATCCCATAGATATATATATACAGATATACAAGTATACATACAGGGCTGGCCTTCAGCCAATCGACCCAATTGAGTGTGTGTGTGTGTGTGTGTGTGTGTGTGTGTGTGTGTGTGTGTGTGTGTGTGCACTAAGCCGTTGGTAGAAACCTGGAATTTTAAACTTCTTCCACTCCGTCAAGTATAAGATTATTTTTGCTACTTGTAGTGTGATTAGGTCGGATAGTGCAGTTTTTCAAGTCTTTAGTCAAATGAGAAGTGGAGGATGATGTAATGCTTGAAAACATCTGGGAGGTTTTTACTGCAAAAGACATTAATGGAGTATAAAGAAGTTTGTTGTGTTGGGAAAATTATGAAGATTGGTAACTGACTTTTTCTTCTTATCCCTATTCACTTGTTTTTGTTTGTTGAAGCTGCAAAGGAATGAATGACAGAAAGAAAAGAGACAGGGATACTTTTCAAGTCAATTTTAATTTTCGGAATTTACGACTATTTTGTGGTGTGGAATGTTTTCTTGAACCAGTACAAATAGCCGTGCTTATAGGTCGAGGAATCATTTTATCAAATTGTGAATTGTGGTATAGGGGATTTGAGGGTCCGCCATGTGTGTCTGTAGTCAGCCGCTGCTACAAGTAAGAGATATCACATGCTGCTCAGCCAGAGGCCTAGTAGATACATTTGCTTTTGGCACCAGGAAGCCCATCTTTGCAGGTATGCACGGATTGCGCTTTCTGTTTGAGGCCCCTTCAGAGATTGTTATTTTTGTATTTATCTATTCTATTTCGTGTTTATTCTATTTCTATTTTTCGATATTATTGTTTTTTTTCTTTTAAATTTCTTCTTCAATCCCCACACACCTGAAGAGAGTTGGAGGCAACAACATCCGAAACGTTTTGATTAGAGCTGTCAGATCAAAATATCTAAAAGTCACGAGCTGAAAGAGTAAAAGTAAATGGTTTTGTGAAGGATGAAACCAAATGATTCTTTACCGTTCTTTCAGAGAAATACATTTTGATACATAGAATATACAAAACGATTTTATTAGTTTTATTAATATTACCAATGCATGCTTTTAAATGAAAATATGATAATAGAATAATAATTAATTATTAATATATAACTTTATGTGTCTTGAAACGATTAGAATATTGTGACAAGAAATAAAATTTCCACGTCTGGAATATATGTTTCAATTTATTCAAGATTGAACACACGGTTGAATCACAATAAACTATCATATATACAGAACAATCGGCGCACAGGTTCCAAAATAAGGGGTATATCAATAGTTTATATATATGTGTGTGTGCGTGTGTGTGAGTTTGTGTGTGTGTATATATAAATTAAGATTGCTTTAAAACTCAGTCTAAGCTATCATAATTGAAGTATATACGCACTATCAATTATACTGAGCCCTCTTTATTTATAATGTCGTTGGCATATAGCCAACGACATGATTAGTATTGAATATATATATATATATATATATATGTGTGTGTGTGTCTGTGTGTGTGCTTCTGTATGTGTGTGTGTGTGCTTTTGTATGTGTTTGTGTGTTTGTGCTTTTGTATGTGTTTGTGTGTTTGTGCTTGTGTGTGTGTGTGTGTGTGTGTGTCTACCGAGGTTGTTTTAGAATAAATCCAATTGTCTGATTCCAATTCCGCGGTTGGTTGAAAAGAAAATAACTTTTATTTAAAAAAAATCGTTATGGATGTTCTTGCGCGTCAGAATTTTGTAAAATAATACATCACATACCTCTGGTAGACACTTAAAACGTTATTCCTTTTATTCTTTTACGTTCAACTCAGCCACATTAAGAACTTCGTACAAGTAACGGCATACGATCGTTGTAGATTCTAACTCTGTAAAAAAAAAAAAATTGACATTTAGAAAAGGGATAGAAAACAGTAAACAAATATTCTAATTGGAACTAATGTCAGAGGATTGATATCTGTTTGAAATCCACTTGAGTTGATGACATGAAATTCAGTCATATTAATTGTACGGACATTTCTAGTATCTTATAGAGATATAAACCATATTAATCTAATAAACAATCTGTCAAGTCGGCTAGGGCGGCAGAATTCACCGACGGCATCTCTGCAGAGGGGTTAGAGCCCACACCCAGCCCTCCCGATGAGTGTCCAGTAAATGACATTAAACAATCTGATGGCGAGGCTCCAGCCTTGGAGATTTGGGAAATGTGGAGTTCCTCTTTATTTCCATTGCTCTCAGGTCCACTCTGACCCGGAGTGGTAGCACCTGATTGGGTCCTATTTTTGGATCAAATAGAACTAACGGTGTGCAAACAAATGAAAAATGTTAAATTCTGACTTATATTGCATTGTGACTTATTTAACAATGTGCAAAAAAGAATTCTGGCTCGTTTAAGAATGTTATCAACAATATGTATTAACAAATCATGTATATGTTTAATATTCATGTATAAACAGGATATAGCATTAAACAACCTACAATGGTTGATATGCCATAGAACCAAACCAGACCAAACAATGCCCAATAATTCAGCCCTATAATTATGGTACTAATTAATTCTTTGTCTGCTTCTATTCTTACACAATCAGTTTTGTTTTGGTTTTATTTTATTTGTTTAACGGCATATCAAATCCTTATGGGTAACGGGAATACTTCCAAGCTGTGGCCGTATCATTACTATTGTCTGGTTGCCCCACGTAGACTCGAACGAAAAGTTTGAAGGAAAAAACTAGATGGGAACTACACAAGGATATGCTGTTCCGAACAGATGCTGGAAGTAGTTCCCTAGAAAACAACAGTTGTACGGCCATTTACCACCCAT
Organism: Sepioteuthis lessoniana; assembly: GCA_963585895.1. Classification (NCBI taxonomy): domain Eukaryota; kingdom Metazoa; phylum Mollusca; class Cephalopoda; order Myopsida; family Loliginidae; genus Sepioteuthis; species Sepioteuthis lessoniana. Next base: position 88,917,689 of record OY757910.1, on the reverse strand, counting down.
CTCACAAACAGTTCTTGCTTCTTCGGCGGTACCTAGCAGTGCCCAGCATGTCTTACTTGTCTTCTATGGACTCCTACACATGCAGACAACAGTGTTGGCCTATAAGCAAAAACTTAGATTTATCAGCTCTGGGCGAACTCTTGGTGTCGTTCAGAGGACTTACCGAGAGCGATAGCCGATAAAAATGGATAACGAAAAAAAGTTAAAAGAATTCATGCCGTTTGCAGGCCTTAAGGATAAATGCCGAAATCTGAATGACTTGTAAATGTTTTATTACAGCCATAACTATTTATATTTTCTATGTTCGATTGCAATCAATTAAAAATTTTTTTTTGATTTGTCTATTGCCATTTTTTGTTGACAGTTATATGGTATTAAGTATTCCTATCTGACACAAATAATATGCACGTAGTTATATAGCATGTGTCGATACTGCTATATGGATGCACTACTTGGACGCTTACTAAACGGCTGGAGAAGAAGCTAGACGGAAATTTAACAAGAATGTTGCGAGCAACATTGAACAAGTCCTGGCGGCAACACCCCACAAGGCACCAACTATATGGCCACTTGCCTCCCATCACAAAAACTATACAAGTTAAACGAACCAGACATGCAGAACACTGCTGGAGAAGCAAGGACGAACCCATAAGTGATGTACTCCTATGGACCCCCGCATATAGCCTAGCAAAAGCAGGACGACCAGATCGAACATACATACAGCAACTATGTGAGGATACGGGATGTAGCCCTGAAGACCTGCCAGAAGCGATGAATGAACCGTCCGCAGGGGATACAGGCAGCGTATTTTAGGCCTGCCCCGCCGACTGAGTAAACAAATGAGGACTTCTAAATGGATGTAGTTCCAATCAATTCGTTCCTGGCCTGTACAGTAAAATATATTCAAAATAATTTATGATGAAATAAACTGGCGACTTAACTCGAAATCGACCATAGAAGGAAGCAACGATAGTCAAGCTAACGTTGTAAGACGTAAAGAAATCATTATTTCTCACTATCTGGTTTGGCTTGGTTTGGTTTGGTTTCATGTCACATTGTAGGTTATCTTAGGCCAAATCCACTTTTATACATATAAACAATTCTATTTCAAACAATTCAGTTTAGCATAAGTACACAGTTTAAATGTCAAAACAGTTCTATTTCAAACAATTCAGTTTAGCATAAGTACACAGTTTAGTTCTATTCAACCCATAGATAGGACCCTATCAGGTGCTACCACTCCGGGCCAGAGTAGACCAGGGAGGGATAGTAATGAAGATGTACTCCACATTTCCTAAAGCTCCAGCATTACTGAAGCCTCACCATTAGATTGTTTCGTATCATATCAGGACACGCGTTAGGGGGGTCTTGTCCCTCTGCAGAGATGCAGTTGGTGTATTCAACAGCCCAAGCCGACTGGTCTATATTTCCCATTATGTTTGGAGTTAGTTAATCATGATTAATAAAAACAGAATTAGGTATTTCAACGATAAAATGGGTTGTGTTGTGCAGTGACTCTTAACCCCCGCCCAGTGCAACTCAGCATAATTATTGAGGTGTGATTGATAGGTGATCGGTCAGGGTTCACTCTCATTTGGAACTATCTTGAGAAAGTAAAAATCCCGTGGGTGTACGTTCATTAGTTAGAGAAGATCAAATGGTATTTAAAGTTTTAGTTAGTTTCCAAAAGCTTGGGCAGTTAAGTTCCATATGCTAACATAAATACTCAACTAACTTTTGGCTTCGATGAGACCCTACTCAACGAGGGTCAGGATGACTTATAAATAAAAGAACGGTTTTTCTTCCATCGACTCTAAACCGCGTATTTCTTTTTCTGTGACCGGTCAACAGAAATGAGATATCGAGATAAACGGGTGTGGGTTTTCGAGACACAATGTGTTTGTTGTTTACTTCCCTATGTCGGGATCAAGTGACAATCTTCGAAATCCCCACAATGCAACAGTCGTGAGCACACTTGAAAAAGTTTTAGATCATCTTTACATGTTACAGATATGAAATATATCTTCATTAATTAGCATTGGATATGTTGTAAATTAAAAACCGATAGCATATTGGAGAATTATTAATAGATGTAGATATTTGTCAATACTAATCAAATCACTAAGATTTAGTTTTCCTCTTTCTTCATCATTTAAAATAGAGGCGGAAGTAGGTGTACGGTTGTTATTATTTATCGCGAATTCCATTTTCTACGAAGATAACTATGAAACTGGGGTGGGATGGATTCATGCCTTTCCCAAAGGTAATGGTGCGAAGTGAAACAAAAACAGCTACATCCAGGTTTTGAACATTTTCTACGAAGATAACTATGAAACTGGGGTGGGATGGATTCATGCCTTTTCCAAAAGTATTAGTGCGAAGTGAAACAAAAACAGCTACATCTAGGATTTGAACTTTTTCTACGAAGATAACTATGAAACTGGGGTGGGATGGATTCATGCCTTTCCCAAAAGTATTAGTGCGAAGTGAAACAAAAGCAGCTACATCAAGGGTTTGAACATGCGTCGCCGAAACTACAGCAATAACCATTCGGAAATAGAATCGGTTAACCGAGTTCAAATCTTGGACGAGGTTATTTGTGGTTAGATTTTGATTTCTATTGTTTTAATGGCATATCAATCATCAAGGGTTATTTAATGCCAAAGCCATCCCTGTAGAAGAACAGCTGGGGGAGGAGATAAGGAGCTTCATACCTTCCCCAAAGTCCGAAAATGAACGTAATAGTATTTGTGTTTTACTTCCGGCTAAAGCCCTTAGGAAAGGCATGAATACATTGATCCCCTCCCCCAGGTACGGAGAAATACAAACGAAGAAATTTCTTTTGCCTTGTTAGGCAACAAGTTTAGTAAAAAAAAAAACTGAATTCAAACCAGGTTTACTCAACTTAAAAATTGACCCTGTGTCACATCCTGCCTGTGGATTGGGGTAAATATGTACAATTGTTATTATTAAAAAAACAACAACAAAGAAACAGTACTGTTAACTTATATAACGTCGAAGGAATCTCGAAAAAGTTATCACTTAATTGCGCGTGAGGAAAAAAGAAAGGACAAACGCATTTACAGTTTAGTTCGCACGTTCTTTAATGTTTTAATAATTCAGGCTGGCTATGTCAATGTGCTTCCAAACCGTCTTTCAAGGGGATGAGGAAACTCTCTGCACCTTCTAAAGTTTCTATCAAAGCCACAAGAATATTAAGACCGCCAAAAAATGTTAAGAACTCCACCCAAAATATTAAGACCTCCTGCAAAATGTTTACATCTCCTCAAAAAAAAAAACAAAAAAAAAACGTTAAGATCTCCCCCACCAAAAATGTCAATATTCTCCCCAAAATGTTGAGAGCTTCGTCGAAAAAAATGTAAAGATCCCCCTCAAAAATGTTTAGATTTCTCCCATTAAAAAATGTTAATACCTCTCCCCGCAAAAATGTTGACCACCTCCCTCAAATACGATGCACGTATTAAGGATGCTCTCCCCAAAATGTTAAGTCCTCCCTTTTCTCACAAAAAATGTTTAGACCCCATCCTCACAAAAACACGTTGTTTTTTTATTGCCGGACTGCTACTTCTAAACTCAAAATGCAAACATTTTCAGGTCAGTATCAATCGAGGTGACCACTGACCTCACCTGTTCAGTAAACAATTCCACACTCCCGCTTCTAGGGGTATTAGATGTGGGAGGCCATAAATGTTTCTTCGGTTTTGCCATGGAAAAAGAGTGCTTTCTTTCTCTGTTATTAATAGTATACCAAACTTCATGGGTTATTTAATGCCAAAGCCATCCTTGTTGAACAGTAGCAGTGCTATTAAACCCATAGCTGGGAGGATAAGGGGATTAAAACGTTTCCCAAATGTATTAGTCTGAAAGTGAACGTAGTAACGTGACTAGAGTTCGAACTCACTGACTAGAATGTCGCAGTCCAGCATGTAAGCCACATCGCTAAGACACCTACGAAAGAAGAAGGTGAAAAAAGAATGGTATGTGAAGATATCAAAAGATAAGAGGTGTCCTCGTGGTGTAAGGGTTAAAGCGATGGACTGCGGAATCGTAGTACGCGAGTTCGTACGCCGGTCGCACTATTACGTTCACTTTCGGGCAAATACCCTTGGGAAAGGTATGAACCCCCTTATCCTCCCAGCTATAGGTTAAATAGTACCACTACTGTTCTTCTAGGAGAATGGCTTTGGCATTAAATAACCTAAAAAGAGTTGATATCCCATTGAAACCAAAGAAACTAAACCAAAAGATAAACATAGATAAATAATAAAGGACTATGTGCTTGAATCATTATCAAATTGCGCTGCTAGAACGGATTTCTCTCTCTCTCTCTCTCTCTCTCTGTGACTCTCTCTCTCTCTCTCTCTCTCACACACACACACCTCCGTCCCTATCATCCATTGCTGCCGGCAGGTCTTCTTCCAGACTACATCTTGTGTCTGTACAGAGCTGTTTTAGGTAAGATTTTGCTAATCTGCCAGCCACCTGAAGGAGTCCATAGGAAAACGCCACTTATAAGTGCACCCTTGCTTCTTCAGTAGAGTCCGTCTTATTTGGATGGTTTTAGAGATGGGAGGTAAGTGGCCGTACAGCTTTTGTTTCGTGGGGTGTTGCTGCCAGGATTTGTTCACTATAACTTGTGGCATTCTTGTGAAGTTCTCGTCTAGCTGTTTCTCTATACGTTTTGTCAGTATCCATGTGGTTTATCCGTAATGTAGTATTAACACAACAACTGCTTGGAAGAAATTCCGTTTTAGACAAATGTATTTCTTGCCCAGTCAGCTGGGGCTGTTAAATACACCGACTGCTTCTCTGCAGAGGGGTAAGACCCCCAACGAGTGTCCTGCATATGACACTAAACAATCAGATGGTGAGATTCCTGTAATGCTGGAGCTTTGGGTAATGCCCCTTCACTGCTATCGCTCCCAGGTCCACTCTGGCCTGAAGTGGTAGCACTTGGTAAGATCCTCTCTGTGGAGCAAATAGAACTAAACTGTGTACTTAAAGCTAAACTGAATTGTTTGAAATAGAACTGTTTTGACATTTAACTGTGTGTAAATAAAAACTATGCTGATACTAAGCTGAATAGTTTGAAATAGAACTGTTTGACTAAACTGAATAGCTTGAAATAGAAATGCTTTTGACAATTAAACTGTGCACTTATACTAAACTGAATTGTTTGAAATAGACCTGTTTATTTGTATAAAAATGAATTTGGCATTGAATAAGCTTCAAAGGTTGGTATGCCATAAAACCCGAAAAACAAATAAACAAATGTATTTCTCAATAATAACAGTATACTTACTTTTGCACTTCATTATAAATATACATTTAAACTTATTCGTACACAAGATGAAATTATCGTTAATTTAGGATGATAGGTGAAGACTTAGATCACAGGTGTTTATTTTACGTTCTTTATTGCTTGGGAAAAATTTACATCAAACAGCTATGGTTTCTAGAGAATATGAATCAACAAAACAGAAAAAATATTTTCCAATATTTTTCATCGTATCTTATGAGGCTAATATTGTTTTGTGAAAATTGTATCGAACTTTTTGTGAGAAACATTTTTGAGATTCGTTTTATCTTCCAGTATTGTTTCATCATTCATTTTTGTTATAATAATTTTCTGTTATAATCATCATCATGTCGTGCCGCCAGCACGGATATCCCTGACCATCTCTCGCCACTTCTCCCTATCATTCATCGCCTCCGGCAGGTCTTCTGGGTTACATCCTGTGTCCTCTCATAGCTGCTGTATGTAAGTTCGGGCTGGTCGTCCTGCTTTTGCTCGGCTATATGTGAGGGTCCATAGGATTACATCGCTTACGAGCTCGTCTTTGCTTCTCCAGCAGTGTCCCGCGTGTCTGGCTCGTCTAACCTGTATAGTTTTCGTGATGGGAGGCAAGTGGCCGTATAGTTGGTGTCTCGTCAAGAAAAAAGAAAATATGTTAATCCCCAATATATATCTGTAATGTAGTATTAACACAACCGTTGCTTTTAGACAAATGTATTACTCAAAAATAACTATCTATCTATCTATATATATATATATTCTTTTTTTCAGTTTGTGATTTAAAAAAACGCGTTTACTTTCGGCCGTTGACGTCATTACGCGTTTACAATAACCGTTTCCTAGTGTTACGCAATCACACGGAAATTGTGGTTCTGCGTGCATTTCATTCATTATTTCAATCATACATCCTAGATGCATCAAGGTACTATTTACCAACCCCTCCGCTCGGGCAGGATATGACACAAGGTCAATTTTTAAGCGGAGGTTTGTAAGTAAGTATACTGTTATTATTGAGAAATACAGGTTTGAATTCAGAGTTTTCCTTCTCCTAGACTAGTTGCCTCACCAAGGCTGAAGAACCTAGTCTGTCCTACTATTTACCCATAGCTGGAGGGAGAATAAGGGGGTTCATACCTTTCCCAAGGGTATTTGCCCGAAAGTGAACGTAATAGCGCGACTGGAGTACGAACTCGCGTACTACGATTCCGCAGTTCATCGCTTTAACCATTACACCACGAGGACACCCCTAGATGCATCAAGGTAGGTCTTCAGTGATGCACTGTCTTCATTGCTGATTTTGGTTTTTTTTTGCATCATATCGGTTCCGACAGAAACCCCGGCATGACTCTGGAAGAGCCAAGCCGCCTCCTTGATCGTGACGTGCTACGCTCGTGCCTCTACCTAAGCAAAAATAAATAAATAAATAAATAAATAAATAAGGCCGGACTTCGGCCGTTCTTATAGACATCTGTCCTTCAGTAACAGCCAATGAAAAACAGGGCATTCCACACTCCTCTACTATATATAATACCATCTTTACCTCATCCGGTTTCGGCTGACTACTTCAGCCGCGGTCCAAATCATTTTGGCGACAGATTGATTTTGGACTGGACCTCTCCAGGTGCTGGGTAGCGCTTTTGCCGGCCGTGTTGTCGAGGCACGGATCTGGCCGAGTGTGTCTCGGTGCCTGGGGAATTTCTTCGGCCTCAGGGGGCCTTCCCCCCAGGCTTTTACTCCCTTCGGGGAGGTTGGGTTCATCGCCCGGCGCCTGAGGCCCCCCCCTAATAAGGGGAATGCCGACGGGGCCGTAGGCATTTTTGGGAAATGCCGGGTGCGTGTGGGCTACGGCCCTGCGCCCGGACCCACCATAAAAAAGGCCTTGTGCCACACTTGCCCGTTGGGTGGAGCGGTCAACAAATACCTCGGCTGACTACTTCAGCCGCGGTCCAAATCATTTTGGCGATGGATTGATTTTGGACTGGACCTCTCCAGGTGCTGGGTAGCGCTTTGGCCGGCCGTGTTGTCGAGGAACGGATCTGGCCGAGTGTGTCTCGATGCCTGGGGAATTCCTTCGGCCTCAGGGGGCCTTCCTCCCAGGCTTTTACTCCCTTCGGGGAGGTTGGGTTCATCGCCCGGCACCTGAGGGGCCGTAGGCATTTTTTGGGAAATGCCGGGCGCGTGTGGGCTACGGCCCTGCGTCCGGACCCACCGAAAAAAAGGCCTTGTGCCACACTTGCCCGTAAGGTGGGGCGTGCAACAAATACCTCGGCTGACTACTTCCAGATTCGGTACCGAGGTAAGATGGTATTTTTAATACTCGCCCACGTCCATGATTTACACTTTAACAAGACTTACACATATCCCCCCAATCCTATCCAATACTAATACTTCCAAACTAACATGAAATAAGCCCCTACTCTAACTATTCAGTCAGTCTTTAACTCTTACCTTATACCCTTATTCGAAGCCAAAAAAAAAAAAAAAAAGGAAAAACTCCCATTTATTTGGCTCACGAAATCATTTGCTATATATATATATATATATATTCTCTACTCCGTATGGAGCACTTATTCATTTTACTTAGTCCTCTGTTAGATTTTTTTTTCTTTTGGCGAGATATTTGATTCTTTCAGACAATATGTCTATTTTTAGTCTTTTCTTTTTTTATAGAATTTTTTCCAAAATATCAATTTATGCATTTTTTTAAATCCCAAGTTGGATCATTTGTGTTTTCACTCTGCCAGAGTAAAAGTTAGGGGTATATATATATATATATAAACTTAAAAAATAAGTAATATTACCATTGTTTAACAACAAAATGGTAATCTTAATAGTAGCAAATGTAACAGCTGCTAATAAAAAAAAATTGTCGAGCCGATACCACAATATCAAAAAGAAAACAATCATATATAATCATCTCTCTCTCTCTCTCTCTATATATATATATATATATATATATATAGTGGTGCAATGGTTATTATCGAAGAAAGTGAACATGGTAAGCTACCTAA
>OY757910.1:88896861-88904361 GCA_963585895.1 Sepioteuthis lessoniana | reverse complement strand
GTGTCATATCTAGGACATTCGTTGGTGGGGGTCTTACTGCTCAACAGAGAAGCAGTCATTGTATTCTACAGCCCTGGCCGACTGGGCAAACTGAATTTAGTGTATAGGCAAAGCAAAAGTTTCTTTTTACAAAACGCAAAGTTTTCTAGTGAAATAGACTTCAGTAATATATGTGTGTGTGTGTGTGTGTAAAAGAGAGAAAGAGACAGAGAAAGACAGAGAGAGAGAGAAAAATCATGTAAATACGTAAGATAAAATTTGTTTCTTTTTCCTGCATGGTGGATTTAAATACCTCACATAAGAATTCAATTTTTTTATATAAACCTTTTTTTGTGTTGTAAGCTTAATTCCATCCTTAAATCAGATTAATATTGAACAATGTATTAACTTACTTGCTTATCTTCTTAGCAAAGAGTTAATGAATTACACAATAACATTCTTAAACATATATGTTTTTAAGGATTTTTGCTTTTTTTATGATTTTTATTTTTTAGACAATGCCATTCTCCGATTATCATTGCATCATAAAAAATATAATTCGTTAGATATCAGAACAACAAACAAAATAAAACAAAAACACTCGCATTAAATATATATCCAAACAAATATTAATTTATAATCTTTAATAAAATATTTACAAGTTTAATGAAGAGTAAATTGACGCCAAATGTTACAATCCTGTCAGTAGAACTTAGAATTCGCTGCATCCTATGTAAAGAGATAACATCCTCTACTGAAAGAGGACTCCTGGATATGATAGTGAGGCTCCAGAGGAGTGCCCCTTCATTGCCATTATTTCCAGGTCCACTCTGACCTGAGTGTAATACCTTTTGGGGTCCTTTCAACAGTTATATAACTGAGTGAAAATTATATATATTAAGAATAGTTATTTGAAATGAGAATTGTATACTAAGAATCAATAGTATTATTAATTTATTGAAACCATATAAATGCTTGAAAATTATTGAGGTTTGACAGGAATACTTGAAACCATATACAGACTAATGATAAAAAGATTGAATTAAGTTTAAATTTAAACTGTTACTTTAGACGATTTAATTGCGTCTGAATAATTAGGATATGATAGAAATACTTCACATTATGCAACTATGTGCAAATAAATAATTACAGACAAACAAAAAGGTGTAATTTTAAAAAATGCAACGGATCAATGAAAATGGATTACAAACATTTCCAAATTTATCAAATCTCGGCATTAAATAACCTATAAGAAATGGATATGCTGTTAAACAAAGAAACTAAACTATATTGGCCCAGTCGACTATGGCTGCAGAATATACCGACTGCATCACTGCGAGCGTCCTGGTAATAACACTAAACAATCTGATGGTCAGGCTCCAGTAATACTGGAGCTTTGAGGGATGTTGAGTACCCCTTCAATGCCATCGCTCCCGGGTCCACTCTGGCCCGCAGTGGTAGCAGCGTACCTCTTTATTATCATTGCTCCCAGGTATATTCTCGCCCAGAGTGGTAGTAACTGATAGGGTCCTATCTATGGGTCAAATAGAACAAAACTGTGTGCTTATACTAAACTGAATTGTTTGAAATAGAACTGTTTTGACATTTAAACTGTGTAATATTAAACTGAATTGTTTGAAATAGAACTGTTTATTCGTATAAAAATGGATTTGGTATTAAATCGCCTACAATGGTTGATATGCCGTAAAACCCAACTAAACCACACCAAATCGCCAAAAATGTTAGGAAACATTTAAACTGTGTACTCATGTTAAACTGAATTGTTTGAAATAGAACTGTTTATTCGTATAAAGATGGATTTGGTATTAAATAACCTACAATGGTTGATATGCCATAAAACTCAACCAAACCAAACCAAATCGCCAAAAATGTTAGGAAACATTTAAACTGTGTACTCATGTTAAACTGAATTGTTTAAAATAGAACTGTTTAAAAATATAAAAATGGATTTGGTATTAAATAACCTACAATGGTTGATATGCCATAAAACCCAAACCAACCAAACTAAATCGCCAAAAATGTTAGGAAACATTTGAATGGGTAATTACTTAAATATCCGAATATTTATGTCCGCTTAATATCAAAAACTCTCAATTAACAGAAAAAAACATGAACCGTGAAATCTCATTTTAAATGGGTTGGCGGGGCTTTGGTGATGGGAACCATCACAAATAGATAAATGTAGGTGGATTCATAACTTCCGTTCAAATTGGTGGAAGTAATAATCTAAAGACTACGACAAAGAGAAATTTCCTCCGTAATAAGTCTCCTCTTTTCACGTCACAGTCTAAAAGAAAACTAAGGTTGTTACAGTTTGGTACCTGAATCATTGTACAAGGCTGAAGTCGGATTGCCTTTGGGATTTCAGCTCCTGGTTTTGCACTCCACCACGGCAAGTTACCTTGCCACGCAGGTAAGGGTTCGAATTCAGAATTTTCCTGGTATTCGATCGGCTGCTCTTGCCAAAGTGGTAGGACCCAGACTACCCTATTATTTACCAATAGTTGGAGGGGAAGAAATGGATCCATGAATTCTGAAGGGCATTAGCGCGAACCGAAATAAAAAGAGCCTCGTTTAGGATTTGGACTTGATTCGCTGGATCCAATTTCTACAAAGATAACCATAATACAAATCGCGCCTCCATAAATTAAAAATATGGAACATAAGTTTATGTTTTTTAGATTTTGAAAGCATAAGAGAATTTTTTTCTTTTTTCTAACTGTAAAAATTTGGAAGTTAAGATACTCAAAGTTTTGAATTTAGATATCCTTTTCCTAGACTGGTTGCGTACCAAGGCTAGCGAGACCATCTACCTTATTTTAACCCCATCTTGAAGGAGAAGAGAAGCATCCATATCTTTTATCAAAATCAAGTGTATTAACTTGAAGTGAGAGTAAACAACCCCAGCCGGAACTTGAAATCGGCTCGATGATTTCATTTTCTGCGCAGATAATCATTGCGCCTAAGGCGAGAATATAGTGAAAGATGCTTGAATGCAGATGAAATTTGGCCTCCAGCAGAAACCTCTTGAGAATCCTGGTGTGAATATAAATGACCAGCGGGAATCTGTGAAAATTACCTGATTATCGCCAAATATTAGGATTGTGTAAGTGCTATAATAATTTCATTGATGCGATATATTATCAGTGGAATGTATAATATATTCATGTGTATAGGATAGTTAAAAACTTTGGCCCCTAAAGGGTTTTAATTCAGTAGGTAGAAGTTTTAATAGTTTTTCCCACATGGTAGCGGGTCAGATTAAATCAGGTTCAATTTATTGTTTACACCAAATATTTTTTAACCTACAATTAATTTTTAAGTCAAAACTCACTTTAAAACAATTGTTTTTTAGTTAGATGAATATCATCTGTCATCATTGATTTTGACTGGTAATTTTCTTCATCCCTATTCTAATGGTTTTACGCCTTGTAGGGAGGTATTAGAATATGCTGATTGTAACCCCACCCCTATACAAGAGGTGTCCTGGATATGACTCGAAACTGATTCTGATGGTGAGAATCCAGTTCTGGAAATCTGGAAAGTATAGGGTTCTCCTTCATAGTCATTACTTCCAGGTCCACTTTGAACTGGATGGATACTACTTGTTAAACTTCCATCTATGAGTCAAGTAGAAAAAATGAAAATTATTCGTATTCGATAGGGCTGTGTGCCAACAATAATAACAACAACGACAAAAACACTTAAAAACCTACTACAAATATGAACATAGAATGAAGGCTATTCCTTTACTTCTGGGAATAAATAACCCTTGATGGGATGAAGTCTTTTAATTCAACTTCAATCTTATAAATGCACCAGCGCAAGCTGAATATTAACAGCATAACCTTGAGCAAGCAGCAAGAGGCATTAGTCTGAACGCGAATCCAGATAAAATAGTGTTTTAAACAAGATGGAGCCATCACTTTAAATGCCAAGCCCATGAAATTACTAGACTAGTTCACATACCTCGGTAGCAATATCTTACCTAAAAGTGATGTGAACATACGTACATGAAAAGGTTATTGACAGGTTATCGATCATTTAGAAATCTGATCCCTTTCTTATAAAAAGACCGGAAAAGACTTACATAAATCAGCACTGTGTGAACACCGGATACATTCTATTGGACCTAACAAGAGCAATGGACGATAAAAAAGCCCATGAAATAGACCTAGCTCTCAACATCATCTAAAAGAGTAAGTATAAGAAATATATAACATTTTCAGGCTCACTCTCTGTCTTGCTATCATTGAGAAATAAAAAAAATTCAGAACCCTCTTATCATCAAACTGTTGAGTAGATTAGACTCAATGTCAAATAGAAAAGAAATAATTATATGCTGGACTCCAAGTCACATTTGAGTGAGAGGGAATGAAAGAGCAGACTCAGCAGCCAAATCGGCCTTAGATCTGACACCCGATAAATCCAGGATCCCATATACTGACCTGAAACCAATAATTAATAAATTCCTTCACACAAAATGGCAACAACAATGGAGCAATAACATCCACAATAAACTCTTCCAAATTCAGCCCAACTTAAGAGAGTGGAGACCAGCACCGAGAAAATCAAGAAGAGAACAAATTGTTACATCCCGATTGCGAATTGGTCATACAAGGCTTACTCACTCTTTCATTTTGAAACAGGAACCACAACCACAGTGTTTAACCTGCCAGACAACTTGCACGGTTAAACACATTCTTATAGAATGCAGAACTTTCGCTGTTATCAGAAAGCGATTTTTCAAAGTAAATAACTTAACCGATCTGTTCGAGAACGTCAAAATAGATAACATTCTGGCCTTCTTGGGAGAGATAGAGTTGTACCAAAAAATATGACAACTTAAAACTGGTTAATCTTCTGCAAACAAATGAAATCCTGCTTATAGAAAATTCTACCTACCTTAATATTCATTTTGAAATCTTTGGTTGAATATGTATGTATATATAGACAGAATTTGACGCTGACTGACCTACAAAGGTTGATATGCCATAAAACCCAAATAACCAACGAAACAACCACGATAAAGACAGATGATGAGAGATTAAGGGAGAGAGTCAAGGGAATCCGTATCATCAGCATAAGATGATGATGATGATGTGACGGTTCGACATGCTTTTAAAATCAACCAATCAATCAATCAATCTTATTGAATTTTTCGCCTTTCATTCGTGCCAGCACTTTTATCCCAAAGAGAAACAATTCGCAATATAAATATGAATAAAAGATAAGCCCCTGTGAGATTCGAACCTACGTCCCATTTTGCCCCAAGGTAACTTGGTTTTCCTCAATAACTGCATTTACCACAAAGATACGTGAGCAATGGCATTGGCGTTGTCCAAATAATCATTGTAAATTTACCATTTTATATTATTATGTAAAACAAAATCATTTACGTATACATGTAGATATTTTACTGAAATATAGATACTTGAGTAAAAATACTTACATTTATTTCTGTAAATAATATATATATATATATATATATATGGTTGGTTGGGGTTTATGACATATCAACCTCTGTAGGTTATTTGATGCTAAAACCTGTTTATACATATATTAAACCTATGATTTGTAGACGAATGCTTTGTAGATAGTATTTGAAACAAGCCTGAGCCACCTTTTTTGCAGACTATTAAATTGTTTCAAGTATTGCTATATAGCACTAACAATTCAATTTCACATCAGTCATTTGTTTGATTTTTTTACACAGAGTTAAATGATTAAACAGTTCTATCTCAAACAATTCAATTTAGCAAAAGTCTTTTATTTGCACACAGTCGAACAGTTTTAATTGATCCATAGGTAGGAACCTATCATATGCTACCCACTCTGGTTCAAAGTGAACCTTGGAGCAATAGTAATGAAGGGGTACTCCACATTCCCCAAAATTCAGCATTACTAGAACTTCACCAACAAATTGTTTAGTGTCATATCAGGACACTCTTTTGATGGGAAGGTCTTAGCCCCGCTGCATAGATTCAGTCCGTATATTCTACTGCCTCAGCTGACCGGGCTAATTTATTAAAGTAAATAAATGCTCTATAAATAAATATATATATATATATATATATATATATATATATATATATATATACATATATATATATATATATATATATATATATATATATATATAGCATTTATTTACATAAATAAATGTAAATATCCATATATATATATATATATATGTGTGTGTGTGACATTTATTTACATAAATAAAAGTAAATATCCATATATAAATATATATGTATAAATACAATTTATTTACATATATATATATATATATATATATATATATATATATATATATATATATATATATATACTACCAGTTAAATGTATTTGGTCACTCTCAAACATTTTTGTTCCTCATCCTAAAAGTGTTATTTTTAAATGAAATAATTTAAGAACCAGAATGTTTTTAGTTATGATACTAAATACAAGTCTCCTTCAGTAAATTGGACTTTAGTATAACCAGATATCTTTTGAAAAATTGATTTGAAGGCGTTTTTCTTCTTTAGTATTGAGTCTGAATAAAGCGTTTTCTAATAGTTACATTATACCACCTTCACAACTCAGATTATACTGCGTTGAATTACTGCTTGCTAGTATCTTCCCGTTTTACCTATGCAGAGGACAATTTCATCTGAGTTACCAACGTACGTGACAGAAATCTGACTACTCCAAAAATCACTGTACAACTGAATCAATATCGTGAAAAATAATTTCAACATCCATAGTGAAAAGAAGACTTTGTGAAGTTAGCCTATATGGCAGAATTGTTGTCAAGAAACCACCGTTGAGGAAGCAAAACAATGTCAAAAGGCTCCAGTGGACCAAGGCACACAAATACTGGACAATAGAGCAATGGAATAAAGTCCTTTGGACTGACGAATTAAAGTTTGAAATCTTTTGGTCAAATAATTAAGTTTATGTGCGGCAAAGAGTTGGTGACAGAGCTGTGACCCTCTGTATCTCACCAACCGTAAAGCATGGAGGAGGCTCGGTTTTGGTGTTTGGGGTTTTGTCTATTGTAAAGTAAAGGGTTTGTGTCCGGTGATGGGCGATTTGAATTATTTGCATTAGATTGGAATACTACATACCATATAAATGTAAACTATTTTTATTAAGAATAGTTACTTAAAGTTATAATTGTTTATTATTATTATTATTATTATTATTATTAAATACTTGAAACCATATAACCGTGAAAATATATGACTATTATCAAATAGAAGTAATTACTTAAAACCATATAATTATTAGCATTAGATTGGAAAACTTGAAACCATATAATTGAATGTAAAAAAGGAAAAACTCTTGGGAAAACGACAAAAATATAAATTGAATATTAAATCACAAAACAAATGCACCAGTTTTTAATTCAATTTACACGAGAAAAGAATAAGGAAACTCTATAAGGAGTACTAAGATATGGAGGTGCCCGTGGTGTAATGGTTATCGTCGCAGGAATTGGACACGGCGACACGAGTT